>JAHWFP010007791.1:1608-45306 GCA_023313725.1 Lithobius niger | reverse complement strand
ATCGGCATCGGATCGGATCGGCAAAAACCTGTATCGGTCGATCCCTACTGCTTGCACAGATGAACCGGCTCAATTTTGATCCTTCTTACATGTTTAGAAGGAGAAAGAAGTCTAGTGATTTTGGGACAAAACCAGGGATTCGAACCAGATAACCTCCAATCATAGCAGGGGGCAAATATAATCTCCAGAATATATCCCATTCTAAACTAGCCTGGTCGTCTCTCACAATGCCCTGGTAGGGACCTACTGGCTGGGACTTTGACAGGATCCCCTCTCCAATGCAGACAACATCAGCTTCCACAAGCTGGTGAGCTAGGATTATACCGTAAAAGATACTGTGTCCAGTATTTCTGGAAGAAGAGCTCTTTTAATGAATGCGGAAAAGGCACTAAGTTTGTATGCCAGAATGGGAGCATCCAGTGTGGAGACAGTTGGAGCTTATTCAGGAGCACACCAAATTACATTACACAGCCCAGCTTAAATCACCGCAGAGGAGACCAACTTGACCGTAGTCTAAGGACTCCAGACACCCTTACAAAAATATGTAGTCCGCATCCTACCCAAATAGAAAAGCCTGGATATACTGAAGTAAATGTAGGAAGCAAGGGTGCCATAACTAGCACCCAAAACCATAAAACACCAAATATGAATTCCGATGGACAAGAACAGGGGCACCCCAGCAATGCAATGGAAGACTTGTTTTGAGTGACGTAAAACACCGAGCTATACCAGGGTTGCCACATGAAATTTTGGAAAAAAAGCAAGCGTCCAAAGAAAAAAAAGCATTTGGGGCAGGGGATGTGGGTTTCCCCTTTTGTAAAATTAGCGTTTTGAAAAACCATGAAATTTTATAAAATTTACCAGAGGGACTTGAGTTCACACGATATAGGTGCAGATAGGACTTCCTGAAGGGGTTTTCCACCAAGTAATTGGTGCACCCTCTCCTTTCAGGTAAGGCGTCTGGGGAAGCTCTGTGAGCTTCCTTTAGCAGGGTCCAGGGCAAAGCCCCGGAAGCTAATGCATTTTAACCTAATTTGAGACCATTTCTGGCCTATGGTGAGTACTCCCTGAACTTGACAATGGACATAAACGTTAAACTCGGAAACCCCCAGGATGCGCCATGGCGTGATTCCATAGAAACAATTTGAAAAATTGAAAAAAAAAGCAAAAAGCCATAAAAAAGCATTTTCGTCAGAAATTTTAAAAAAAATGCATAAAAAAGCGCCTGTTGTAACCCTGAGCCATACACCGAGGCTGTAACTCCAGTATGTTGATGTGTAGGTTTGCTCTTGGGATCAACACAAAAAAACCAGGTGACTGTTGATAAGCGCGCCATGTTTGGTCACGGATGTATCAATGCTGATGAGAACAACTGGAAAGTGAAAAGATTGCCATAACTGGTAAACCTACTGATGGTGATACCATACCGTCCAAACGAGATGGGTGCAATGAGAACAGAATGCAACGCCATCGATCTGGCCTGTCAGTCCCAGGGTAACTAACAGAACCAGAGGGTAGGGTGCGTCCACCAAGACCTCATAAGATGAGTGTCACTGCCGAGTTCAATAGTGAGCCTTTACAACCTTTATTCCTTCGTAAGATTTTGGAATTCATGTGAAGTCAGAATGATGGTGTCTATATGGTCCAGAGAAGGAAAGCCAGGAAGCACAGCACGTTGAAGCACACATCAGGCAATGTCACATGTCAAGTCTGGACTTCACAACTTTCAGACACAGCTCCAGAGAAGCACCAACTACTAGGGTAGTCTAAAGGCTAAAGGAAGCATAGAAGACAAACCCTCACCACTTCCCAAAACAGCTCGTCAGCCATACATGCAGTACAGTACAGGGGATGAGGGGGAGGAAGTGACACTTCCAAGCTAGATGTGTCAGTAATTATTCCATAATCGATACAGGTAATATAACATCTCCGGCTGTCAGCATTCAGGCGTACAAGCTCTCTGGTAGCTCCCTTGGCACGCGTAAAGGGGACCCTGTTGGCACTTAGGCTTGCTTCCCTACGTTTCCCCCATCGGGCAACTTCCCCTCTGAACCCATCGAAGTAGGGCAGGAATGGAGCTGATAAGACTGATTCTGTTGGAGGGTGCGGAAGGGGGGGATGGCACTCGAACCAGTTTGAAACAGCTGAGACTACGGTCAACTACCTGGGGGCATTTTAAACAGAAACAAAAACTAAAATCGGGTTCCCAAGGGAATTTTTGGATTTGTAGAAGCAAACAATTTTGCTTTTCATGGTATAAACATTCTTTTAATAATTAAGTAAAGCCTATACGATCTGATTGGACCCTTAAAAATTCCCAAAAGTTGGCTGAAATTATTAATTTTTAATTATTAACTAGTAAAAACTTATTTAATCTTACTGCACTACAGTATGCAGTAAATGGCGGAACTGCTTAACCGACACACAGTATTTAGACTTACCTTGGTATTTTGGCATCTTGTCATCATCTTCAGCTTCACTGTCACTCCCACTACGTTTTCGCTTATTGGTCTAGACAAAATTAAATTAAAAAAAAATTAATCATAAAATTGATTTTTTTCATATCCTAAAATACTTACCTTTATTTTAGCTATTTCATGAAAACATGCTCTATTGATAAAAATGTCAGTCCAGAAAATTTAACGCACAATTTCAGATTATAGGAATCTCACCAGATTCTTGCGAATTTTCAACAGACTTTATTCGTCCGTTTCGTCAGGCACTAAGAGTTTTTAGAGGTTGTAACTACATTGTTTTGGACATCGTGAATTCAAAACCGGCGCTTGGTGTGGCCACTACAAGCGCCGGTTTCAAATCACGATGTCCAAAGCACAAGAGGGAACCGGGAACTGGGGGAAAATCAGCCGGATGGAATATTGCTCACAGGAATGTGAAAGTCGGCCAAATGGGATCATATCCAAGAGTTATCCATTAAACAACTTGTCCGAGTTGTGAAAAGCAGAAGTTTAAGATTCCCCGCCGCATCCTTGGGGGTGTTAGTGCCCTGATGAGATATGAATTCCTCCTTCTTCGGACTATGCTATGGAGCAGACTCCCTAGTCCATTGCGTCCTTTGGCACTTGTTCGCTTCAATCTGCTTCAATCAGAGTAACACATACTGAAGAATTGAAGACATTCCTGAATAATTGTATTGTCTTGTAACTCTTCAAGCGTTAGAAAGAACCACCGTAATGTTGCTATTGACATTGAATACACTAAGTCTGTATGAGAGATAGCTCGCCGTCTGACGCAGAGAATCCTCATCTCCTACTCTTATTGTTTCGTTGGGTAAGAACCACTTTTGGTCTTGACAAACAGGAGTCAAATTTCATCAATACAGCCTAAGGGAGCACTCTGCTTCTTTGTAGGTGTTAAAATTTGTGGTAATTTAATATCACTTAGCTCTCACCCACAAAGATCTATAGAGAGAGTGTTTTGCCCTTGTCAGGGCTCGTCAGTACAGAATACCTTGTGGACGAGAGCTGGGTTACGCTTGCTAGGGCAAATGCAAAGGGCGAAACGAGTACGGTTTCAGCAAACAGAAATAACAGCTTGTTTGGGGCTCCATTCTACTGAATGGTTGACATCGGGGCCTAAGCCTTTTACCAATTGGTCATTTAATATCAATTAGCTCTGTTTGGGGTTGAGAAATGTCCTAGTCCAAAGAAAGAAGTCAAGCTTACCAGCATTGTGGTAGCAGTGTGGTAGATCTTTTCTTTTTCGGGGGGGTTCTTCCTCTTTCACGAAGTATTTCGTCGACGTCCAATAGAGAGCAAAACCGCAGTCGCGATTAGGGGAGCAAGCTGGGGGTTGGTAAGATGTATGTTTTCCATATTTGCATAAATCAATTCTAGAAGGTTGTAGAGATTTTCAAATGACTGAGACAGTCTTTTTCGCAAAAGCTTGCCAGTAAATAATAAACTATCTTTATGATGTTGTCAAATTGTTTTGAGAATGACTGGATTTCTGGCCTTCATCCCATTCGGATCTAGATTCGTTGTTGCATTTGGTTCCTTTTTGATTTGACAATGAACGGCCTGTGTGGCGATCTCTGCTACTATTTTGAAGCTCATCAGCTGACTGAAGCTTGAAGAGATCGTCGAATCTCAAATCTCGCCAGATGTGTGGACCAGGAGATGATCTCTGTGGTGATGGCAACTGGCATCTGCGTTGGTGGTGCCTGCCCAATGAAAAACTAATTAAATGGCCGCGACGAGCTGTGTTTGTGTTCGCGAAAGCGCCTAAGGGCAACGAGCATATTTTGATAAAATAGCAAAAATGAAGGGAAGTATTTTTAGATTCAAGAGAAAATAAGAAATTTGAAAAATTGTACCGAGTAAAATAAAACACTACCTTTGTTGGCCCCGTCAGCGCTTCGACTAGTTCACCCACACTAGGTTGTCCTTTGGCTGTAATATGCACAACATCATGTTTTTAAAAAAGTGACAAGGTTTCATAACAAAAGCATTGCATACTGCACATACAGATAACTGTTGTCATCCACTCACATGTGGTAACAGACAGCAAGATGTCTCAAGGTGGGATGAAAAAGGAGGGAAAAAAAGCATCTCCCCACCACACCAAAAATGTAACGCTATACGCGTGCACCACTGCAGTTTGGGTAATTATCTTGTGGGCTGTCGCTTGCTGGCCCGCAACATAAAAAGTCTTTACCAATGCCACTGCCCATTACTTTTTTTATGAACACCTCTTGTTGAAGTTAGTGCACACTTTGAGAACCATGCATTTCTCCTAAGTACTTGAAGCGCTTTGACTTTTTCCTGAGTGCCAAAACTTTTGTATTTTGGGTAGGTTTTACTAGAAATTCTCCTATTTTGATGTGTATTCAATCCATTTTTTGCGTGTTGTACTACGAAAACACCAATGTAACAACAAAATATGAAATTTTGGGACTACAAAAAATATATTTCAAAAAATAAAAAGAAATGCATATGTCAACAGCAGTATACAATAACTAGGTATTTGCCAAATACATTAGCATCACTGTGCACAGAAAACGTACGTGTTAGGCTTCACTGCATTGCTCAGTTCTGGCTGTAACTCCCATGCAGCTGCCTATCTTTAAAATAGGAATCGACCGAATCTACATTTACCAAATTCGGATCGGATCCGGAGCCTAACCGAATCCAAAATAAAACTTTTGTTAATTGTTTCAACCCTTTGTGTTTTATACAACTGAGTGAAGTAGTCAGTTGAGTAAAGTTTTAAAGACTTCAGCAAACATTTTCGCAACTTGTTCATTGTTTTTTTTCCATTATAATTTCTGATGAGTTGATGCTATCCATTTGAAATTAAGTCCGTTGAAAAGCTGGTGGAAAAAAGTTTCGAATGGCATATTGGAATGCCAAAATCGGCCAAAATTAGCTTAGGTTATTAAAAAATCGTCTAGACATTAAAATGTTGTCGAATCTGAATCCTGAAGAGCCAGCTTCAGGTCCGATTCGGTAGATCCCTACTATATTAAGTAAAATTCTTTGTTTTCTGTAAACTCCATTTTACTTTCTAATGCACATTCTAAACTTACAGCACAAAACAGTACAGTAGTTCAATTGCTTCTTACAAAATAATTTTGTGTACAACCCTCTCGAATGTCATTCCATTTGCAGTCGCCACTTGGCCAGTAGACCTTAAAAACTACTCGCCATTTCAGAATTTATACTCGCCACATACCAAAAACATCTTGCACAATGCATGGTTTCTCTAATTTATGCATTTATAGAGTTGTAAAATTTTCTTTTACCCCAGTACGGTTGCAGAAAAGGCTGTTGTGTAGCTCTTGTAAACCTGAGCACCACGCCGTAAACCGTTCGTCTCTACCTTATAAGGTCCTCGAGATATCGCTATTTGAGTGTAATTATCTAATGCTAGTCGCCGTTTTGGCGACTAGGGCCAAATTCCAAGTCGCCAACTGTTGATTTTCATTCGCCAAACGGCGAGTGGCGACCAACATTGGAGAATGTTGTTTGTGTAGCTTTGAAGATGGGCTAGCTTGGCCAGTAATTTTGTGAAAACGCAAGCTGCAGGAAGTCAGCAACAGCCTGAAAATGTGAAAACTATTCTCCAGCCAGAGCTGGTAATCTACTTTTAACTCTAGAACACCTACCCAATTAAATTTTTCGTATTATTTATCTCCTTTAACACGAAAATTCCGAACAGAGTTTTAAAGTCCTGCTTCTTCCCAACCATCACACCCCTCAAGAGCTGGATAAAGGCACCTGAAGTGCTGCGTGCGCAACTGCCGAGTGGCAGCCATCTCTATTATCTAACTGGATGGTGGGCAGTTGCCGTCGGCACCTCCCGGGCAAGTTGGTGGGATCCCTGTGGTTGGTGATTCTAATATGCCATTTACACTCGAGTTTGCAACAAGATATAGAAAACTGCAAAAAACTTAAACAAATATGCACCTGCGTAGACCATACCTTTGCTTTTCACATCCTCCGAATTATCATCTTCTCCAACAATCAATCGCCCATCGGCAGCGATTTTGAAGCCTCGATTGACGTCTCGATTAATGGTCTGGCCGCTAGCTGGCGCCGTCGCTGTTAATAATAAGATAAACACCAATAACACTTAAATTTTCTAGAGGTTAAAATTAGGGGTGTACGCTTTTAAAATTTTGAGTTAGATTCGATTTCGATGGATTTTGGGAAGAACACCTCGATTTCGATTATTATTCGATTTCAAATATCAATTATTTTCTTTTTCGATTTAAACTATTTTGTTTTTCATTTTGTTTCAAAGGGCAAGCCTTTGGAAAAAATAATCAAGTTTCACCATTATCAAGTTTCAGTAATTAGTAATTACATTGCTGTAAACTAAGGTTACTCCAATACTTGCAAACTAAACTTTGAATTGTGTGTTAATTTATTGTGTAAAAGTACATTTTGGTATTAACACAACGTTAGAAAGCAAGCTTCAACCTTCCCCCACTTGCCTTTTGAATAGCGCCATCCTTAGATTTTATTTAGTCAAATTAACTTCATATATTGTGTAATTTTGGCCAATTATTGCCCCTTAGTTAATTGTTAAACTTAACTAGAGTCTAAAACGAAATCTTACTGTTGTAATTTTAGGGCATGTTTTAGGGCAATGGCTACACTATTTTAGCAATGATTAACATGGTATTGCACATAATTGCCATACAAAACGAAGTCATTACACATTTTTGACTAAAGTTAATGTTTTACTTGATTCTAATTTTAATGTTAAACTTTAGTTAAAAGTATTTGTTGAAAAAATTTCACAAAATCGAAAATAATTCATCTCGTTACTCCACGGAAATCTCGTTAATCAAACTTTTCGATTTTGATTTGGACAAATGCAATTCAATTTTGACAACGCAATAAAATCGAAATTGAATCAAAAGTTTTGATTTTCGCACAGTCCTAGTTATACAGGGTGGTCCATAAAAACAAGAGGGACACTTTCTGATATCTCTCCCAATGTTTGATATTTTCCAATTTAAAAAGATTTCAACTTTGTATAGCTATCATGCCACAAGTAAAAACATTTACATCCGACATCGTAATTTCACCAGATGAGAGTTGACACATTTTCTCGGACCCAAAGTAGCATTTTAGATCCAGGAAAATTGTCCCTCACATTCATTGTTAAGACAGTTTTGGCGCAGGGTCAATCGATTTAAGATCCATGCGAATTTTCAACAAGCCATTGCTTGTTATTTTCACACATTTTAAAAACTTCTGGACAAGCCAGTGTGGTGTTATCACGCCAGCAAACATGCTTCGTCACGTTTTTAAAATAAGTGAAAATGACAAGCAGCAGCTTGTTAAAAATTCACATGAGCATTAAATCTAATAACTGTACGACAAAATTGCGACAATGAATTCAGCTTACACTAATATTACTTAAAAGATTTCTGTCCCACCTTTTTTTATGGCCCACCCTGTATAAACTAAATATACTCCACTGAAAAATTCAAAGGGTGAAATTGCTTCGTGTTCTCGTTCTATTAATAAAATGTATTACTTAAAAATAAAAAAAATAAATACCAGAAATGCTCTGTGATGCAGATGGTTCCAGGAAGTTGACAATCTTTCCCTCCATTCCTTCGTGGATCCATGCCTGCTTAAGAGAAGCCTGCCTACTCCCTGCTGTCTTGGACTCACGTGATTTTCCTTCTTCCTCACTATCTGAATCTCGAAGGAGTTCTTCAATGCTACGGCAAAAAAAAAAGGACACGTAAAGTCCTCAAAAACCACAAGCTAAAATGGCTCCTTCTTGACACAGTCAACATAAATAAACCTTTAACTGCTATAAAATTAACAGTCTTACTTCATAAAAGTAAACACTCACACTTTACCACAACATAACAACAAATATTAGTTCTACTTTAAATTTTCGCTGACTTTCCAGTCACCTTCCTCAGAAAAGAATTGGCGCTTGTCGGATTCACCACTGATCTGTACGAGCATTAATTTTGAATCTCTCCACATCAGCACATGGGGTTTTTAGTCAAACTTCTTGTGTGATTCTTTTCTGAGGAAGGTGACCGGAAAGTCATCGAAAATTTAAAGTAGAACTGGCTACTTATGCTTCTGTTGCGGTAAAGTGAAGTGTTAGTGTCTATATTTATGTGACTGAAATTTACCACAGTAACGCCGTTCATCAACAATCTTACTACTAGCCCTTAAAACATTTTCACATTATGAAGGCATGAGGCACTCTATATTAATTGCCCACAGCCCGTGAATAAATTTTACTACGCAAATGCATACTATTCGGCTTGCACTAGGGGTGCAAAACTCGAAATTTCTAATTTAGTTCAAGTTTGACTTCCTTGTGTAAACTCGACTCGACCTGAAAACTTCCAATTCAAATTTTTCAAAAAAACTTGAAAATACTCTCAAAGAATCTGACGAGCTGTACTGTTACCAAAAACCCCACGGCTATTGGCATCCTGCGTGTCGTAAGTATAGGATAGGTCATTGTGTAAAGACGCCTTGTGATATTTGCTTACTTCATACCGACTTTGAAATTAATGCATTTTGCGGCCAAGCTTCTCGTACTATTGTGTTGTACGGTGGTTATTCATATACTGTAGAGTCAAGGACGGAATTTTTACGCGATGATAATTTTCCTTTTCCACGACGCGATCCGCGATGGACAAAATGCAAAATTACACGATAAAATCGGCTAATTCCACGAGTGGGTGCAGCAGCAAATTGGCTAAAAGACGACAGTGAAGGCGAAAACCGGAATTATAAGATACGAAACCACTAGAACGCTCCTGTCAGCGTTCCTATCAAGTATATCCGAACAGGCGTTTAAAAAAAGATTTGTAAATCTCAATTTTTATTATCATTTACTGCTGAAAAATCTTAACTATAACTCAAATTAAGCAGAATTCCACGAAATGTGACATTTCCACGGCAAACCTCAAATTCCACGAAATTCCACGATACAAAATGGAACCTGGACTCTGTAACCGACATTTTACTCTTAGACAGAATGTGTTATTGATTTTTTTTTGGAAAGATGATAATTTTCCACGATCGTGGAATCGTGTAAAAACTCCGTCCTTGTGTAGAGTGTAGCATGGCGTTTCTCTGAGCTTGAGCCAAAGTGGCCGTAAACATAAACATGTTTCTGATGTCGCCGACCACAGACACACCAACTAGCTCACTGGCTAGCAACTTGCTTGCTTGCGTAGATCATGTGAGCTGAAGGCATCCGCATCGGTGTTGTTTATTCTCCGTAAACGTACCTTTACTTTGTAATTGGAAGCAAAAATGTTCCCATCTGGCCACTTTGATGATACAGTATCTCTAAAATTAAAACCTTCCCTTCTTGTCACATTAGCTAATTCATACACATACTAACCTTTGAGCTTTATTGAATACAGGCAAATCGTCGTCATCGTCTTCAGCTTCACGCTTTTCCTTAGTCGCTGCTTTTGTAATACGCTTTCGAGCTTGTCGCTGCTGTGTCTTTCGAACGTTACTAAACATCTTGCGATGAGATTCAGGAACAAACTTGCTAACTATTGACAAACTGAAACGAAAAGCAGTGACTGATGTTTCACACAATACTACAAAAAAACCCTTTCCATTCAAAAATCCCACTCTTTTTCAAATGGGCGGTACAGAATGATTAACAAGTAACGCAGCCATACAATGTAAAAAAAAAAAGTTCACTGTTGTTTACTGCAAGCCAGGAACATACAAAAAACTGATGAACGAAAAAAATTACTGTACAAGCAAAGAAGAAAAGACATCTTAATGTCATAACCTACCCAAATCTTTTGACTAGTTTAGCAACCACATCTTTAATTGTGAAACGAAGAGGCCGCTGGATATCACTGGAGATGTTCATCAGACTTGTCATGATTACTTCCACTACCTCCACTGAATTCCATACTTTGTAGGAGGTTACTAAACCATTAACAAATTCCAGCGCTGAGCGAACAACTTCGCGACTGGATGACAACAGGAGGAGGGAAATGTTGTCTACAGCTAACCGCAATAATTCTTCGGACATCCCATCTACAAAATAGGTTAGGTATATGTTATTTTTTGTTTCTTTACGAAAGAATTTCTAAGCATAAAAAAAAAAGACATAAATGGAAAATAAACATCCTTACCTCTGAATGTCTGAAATACACGACCCATTGCGGCAACTGTGGCACTCACTAAAACTGGTGATCCCGCTAAGCCAGCCATTAGCAAATGAACAAGTTCCCGCACGGAAGCTACAAGGGAATGAAAATAAACGGAAATTGGACAAAGACAACTCAAACACAACACCAATTGCAGTTTGGGCTCACAAAGTGACCCTGTATGAAAGTTGCTTCTCATGATCTTGGGAGAAATTTTTACAGAGGGGTATTAGTAGGCTGGTGGTATATTTACCAGACATAGTTAGTAAAACATAACTAAGCCTAGTTCACCAGATACAAAATCAGTTTCTAATAACTCGCTGAATACAGACTCGGCTAAGAAATCCATCCCCCCCCCCCAGGTGTCAGTTGTAGCTAAGCTAAATATTTAAAAAGGAAAGTAATTTTCACTACTGTACAAGCTTGGCAAAGCTCGAATCTCTCAAAAATCCAATTCGAACGGCGCATTCAAACATCAAAACAGGTTCAAATTGTGGCAAGTTATGGAGCAAGACACGAGTAATTGCAATTGAAAAAAAAAGAAAATACAGCTCTTGCGACAATACAGCTTTCTTTCTGCAGGATTAGTATTAATGAAATAGCAGCAAGATGGATATTTTCTCCAGACACTGCTTTCTTTCTGCAGCATATGATGCTGTGCCACCCTGTTTCTACCATGGAAGTGTCCGTAAACAAAATTATAATTCAATAAATGAACATTTCATCACTATTTGGCATTAATTCCTTCTTACCTTGAGAGTCATCCTTGGACCAGCTGACCAATGACTTTCCAGATTCGATTATTAAATTGAAAGCACATTCTCGAGCTTTAGTAGATGGCTCTTTAAGACACAAGACTGCCTGTAAACCAAGTAAAAAAAGACATTGCCATCACATGATAATTCTGTATTATAAGTTAGATGGCCTTACCAGGTATCAGTTAAGTTACAACATTTTACCTCGGGTATTAAAGATGTAACAAACTTCTTGTTTGGCTTTGGTAGTCGTTTTAAAATGTGAGTCAAACATCGTAACCGTGCCTGGAAAAAAGAAGAAAGAATTGTACAACAGTGCCAACAGCAGTTATATTTTGGTGCATCATATTTCTCAGATATTTTCAGTCATAAACTGGTAGTGCAAGTTTAACTACTGTACAAAGAAAAGTAGGAAAACTTACCGCCTTTGTAGATGGCCCCGACACAGAGAGCGATTTGAGCAAAACTTTCTGCAATTTTGGAAGGAATTGTGCCACATACTGCTGACATGCATCTGACGAAGAGGCGCACAGCTCTTCTAGCATACGATATGCTTTTTTCACAGCAGTTCGATCTTCAGTTTGCTGGAAGAAAACACTTCTATATACCAAACAGACTTAACGAGAACCATTTGGCTTTTCCCCATATACACCGCTAGATGGCATTTAAATAAAATACAGATGTGTAAATATTTCGTCGAAGTTTTCAATCATGCACGGAAAAAAAGCTATGGGGAAAAAAGCCTGGGGAAAACTGCCAAAGGAAAAGAAAAAAAGAACGTCCCAGAAAAAAAAAAAAAGGACAAGAAAAAAACAAAAAACAAAAAGAGGCCGGAGCCAAAGAAGGCGAAACCAAAGTCCTGTCCAACAGTAGGAATAGAGGAAGGTGAGGCAAGTCCTGTCCTGCTGCAAGCATAGTGTGTAGCCCGGTTGGGCCTTTAGAGTGTGGACAAGCTCACTCGACCATGGGTCCACCACCGGAGCCAGAGCCCTGACGACGAAGCAAAGGATCAGAAGAAAGATGCTCGTTAAGAGTCTATAAGGACGTTATAATTACAAGCAGATCATCGGCCTGCTTAATACGGGTGAAAAGAGTCAATGCTGGGCGGACAGCATGGTTTTCCCAGTTGACAAAACGAAGCACCATCGGGAAAAAAAGGGACTAAAGGAATCTGTTCGGGAAAGGAGATTCAGAAAAGTTGCTGAGAAATCACCGGGATGGGGACGCAGGCCGGGCCCCCGGGGGGGGGCGAAAGATTTATTTCTTTAAGGCCTCAATCTACACTTCTGAGGACGGATTTGACTGTACAACAAGGGGGGAAAAAACAAAGGATTACGGGTGAAAATATTACCACATGTGGTTAATTAACATTGGTATTGCCATAAGAAAAGATTGCTAAATAAACGAATTACCTGAAGAGAATCAACAGCTCGCTTGTAGAAGAGGGCGATGTGATTTATATCAAGATACGGCAACAAAGCTATGGCGAGATCCATCACAGCATGCCTGAAAACAATTATTTAATAGTTAAAGTTTCTTCTTAAAACTGTGGTCGATAATCCAACGCAAACAACATTTGAATCACTAGGTTTAAGCCTACTGACCAACATTTGTGAAAATTTGACTTTGTGTAACGTTTTCAGTCATTTATTTGTTTGTGGTTACATGACGCAAAAGTAAAAAAGACAAAAGGTGGAAGATGTCGTCACGTTTATGCAGGGTAGTCAACAAGGAGGTTGAAAACTTAAAAACTACGGAAGCTTTTTACAAGTAGCGGCTAAAATTTATATATAATTTGCTTCTGAAATGCACAGTACAGCATTACTTCACCTATCAGAAGAATAACATTACATCCACACGTAATATCTCATTCCTAACCCCTACCACATTATTCTTCTGATTGAAGTCTTACATCTGGAACTGGAGTTAACCCATTGAGAATTACTAAGAACGTTGTGGGGGTCGTTTTTCAGTGTTTGCCCATATGTCGAATTTCATCCTGTGTCCTCTTAGCTTGGCAGCTCCCAAATTATCCACTCTACTGTGCTATGTTCGGGTTCCGAGGGTACTTCACAACGCTTGCTTTCGACGCTCGTCATTGGTATTTACATTTTTTTGTGAGGTATCAGTGGTGCTCGTCAAGGAATTCGACTTGACAATAAACCAAGTATTTTTTAAGTTCTTCAAGCAACAATGGTCGCTAAATTTTAAACAAACACAGCCATTGCATGCAGGCCCTACGACAGTGTGTTTACTTAGTTGTCTTCTTACTTAAGTTTTGTTTCTCTTCACCTATAAGCTACTGTCATAAAGAAGTTTCACGGTACATTTTAAGCTGCTTAGTACGATATAAATTACCAGGATGAATAATCAATGTAAGATTATAACTTTGCAAGAACAAAAGTGCAGAGTGGAACCTTCTAGCACACATAAATGAGATAAAATGCATTCACCATGATTAATGTTATAACCATCAGTTTAGCATACATTTTTGCTTTAAAAATGTCATTGCTGTACGAATAACATTACAAATTAGGCTTAACACTGTAGCACAGACTTTCTAACAAATTTTCATGGATTGTGTTCTGCCAATCTTTTTCTGAGTATGAGGGGATCACAGACCGAACTAACATCTAGCATCAAGTAAAATGTCACCAACTCGATTAACAAAACACTCCTGAAAACGAATTAGATTTCTGGAATCGCAGTTAATGTACCACTTGTTGGTAGTGATTAAAACTGCAGCAATGCATTGTAATTAATAATTGCTCCTTTTACCGTACAAATGGTTTCGCATCTGCTGCATCTATCTTTTCTGCAGCCTTCTCGTACAAGGATTTTACAATCTGAAAAGAAAAAAAATGAATGCATTAGCCTCACAACATTTCATCTTACCCATAACAGATATATTGAAACTAAACCTATCTATTTAATACTTCCTACTACATGACAACCATCTCCAAAAAATTTTAACACACTTGTGCTTCTTCATTGTAATGATGTGTTCAAATTTTTTTTGAGATGTCTTACAAAAGCTACTGTAAACACAGACTAACGGTATTTAAAATCTCTATCATGATTACCATGTGTTTTACGTTAACTCGGGTTTGACAAAATGTACTACTCATACATTTCGTAGTGGGAAGGTTTCGCAGAGTTTGCATTCTCTCGCACCACAGTCTTGGAGAAAACGGAAATGTACTGCATGACCTGGTTTTAGTAAAAATCACTAAGGCTGTTGGATAACAACACCTACTGAGTCCAGTGGTGTAGTCATGCAGGAGCAAACAGGAGCGGCACTCCGTTACTTTTTTTTTTAAAGGCGGAGCAGCGCATAGCAGGTTATTATTTTAAAATATGCGACGGAAAAAGATGCCATTGCTGAACATGACCATTGTCATGCAGCTATCGGTGCAAAGCTCATGTCAGGAAAAGATCCAGTGAAGAAAAAGTAACACGCCTAAGACACAAATGTACCGAATGCTAATAACAGCTAGCAATCGAGAAAAGAGAAATCATGAAAAAAAAACAGCAAGCTCTCAGCATTATGGCACATGAGATACAGAATATGGTGAGGTGCTTTAAATAAGCTGAAACTGCTTTCAAGAAAGGAATTAACAATAATAATAATACTAATAACAAAAGCTCACCTGCGGAGTTGTAACGATCAGGTACACTTTTATAGTTTCAAACACGGCAAGTCTAATTCCAGGTTGATTATCATCAGTATTTTCTGTGGTGTACAAGTTGAATAAAATGGGCAGAAAATTCTTGTCGAAGCGGGCCAACTCAGCTCGGTGTTCCGCTAGAATGTAAAGTAACCACACCTTTTAGCAACTTTTCATGGCATTCCATTTGTTTATAAAACTAAAAATACATTGCACTACTATGCAAAAGGTGCTCGTAATTACTTACATAGCAAAAGTTTTTGCACTAAAGAACAGCTTCCAAAGGACTTCATCAGTGCGCCTAGTCTAAACAACTTTAAACCAAAACTAGACGGCTATCTACCCAGACTCACCCCTATGAACAAGAACCGGTGAACCCTACCAGCTTCCCCTGGTTAACTCTTCTTTGCAGTGACAAGTTAAAAGTTGTAGACAACAATGAGCTGTAACGCTCGTCTTACCAACAACCTATCACATGCACAGCTAACTAAGTGAATTTCACAAGAGATGGACGTGTCGTCCACGTTATCTAGGTAGACAGACTTAGTGTGTCCTATGTAAGATGCAATACAAGCAAACAAGTGCAACTGTGAACCTATTCTCCAGCGGACCCACAAAGAACGGACTCATCCAGCATTGATCTACGTCAATACTCGTCACGAAACGATCTACAGAACGCTAGTAAAGGTAAACATAACAAGACATATCGTTTTGCTAATGTATTACAAGCGTTAATATTAATACATTTTACTATAGTTGCCAATGACTATCAAAAGGGCAAAATAAGGGGGGGGGGGGGGGATTTTACGGACTGAAAAAAAAAACGACTGGCATAACATACAAAAACAAAAAGGCTCTCTAAACTTTTTTCAAGATCTTGCCTAGTGCCAAAAATGGACACTCACAGATAGACTGGCACGTTTAAAGAGCCTCGAAAGCTTTCTGAGGGCATGCAGAGCTTACACTGGCCGGGAATACGATTAACAGTTTGCTATTTAGGGGGAAAAAAAAGCTCCTGGTTTTAAATTTGCTCCGATTTGGAGCTATTTTTTCAGCATTATCATAAGATTAGGGGAGTGCGAGTAGAATAATTTTAATTTTAATAGAGTCGAGCCGAGCAGAGTTTGCAACAGAAGAATCGAGTATCGAGCCGAGTTTGAGTATTGGGTGAACACATTATTTTGCAAGTGTCTTTTTTATTTGTTAGTTAAATAACTAAGATGCTGCATAACGGACTGTGCAGGTCAAAGTCTACAAGTAGTTTTCCAGTTTTTAGGATATAACTTTAAATGGTTTGAGCTAGTGGCTTTTAATTTGCGTCACTGGAAAGCATCTCATCAAGATGATGAATTTGGCATATTTGAACATCAAAATCAGTCAAAAATTGGCAAAGTTATCGCATTTTTACTGGATTTGAGTTTGGTTGGGATAAATCTAGTCGAGTTTGAGCAGATAGGAAACTCTAATCGAACTTGAAACTTTCGAGGCTCACACACTCCTACAAGATATTGAATTATTGATATATTTTCGTCTTTAAAATTCCGCGTAACTGTTCTTCATTTTCCGAGGATTAATAGTATGTCATTAGTGAGAAAAAAAAATAGAGGTTTCTTGGTTTTAAGTTTGTGCCAACGTGTCGCCATTATACCTTTACAATCTTTGATAAAACATACAAAAAAAAAGGAGGTTGTAACATGTGTTCAATGTAGATGCCAAACTTGAAGTAGTGACACCTTGTTTAATACGGAATAATCACGACAAGATTTGGGTTACATTATAACGTTCTTTTTCAACACAAGAATCAACGAGAATTGTACACCGGGCTCTGAAGCCCTTGACTTTTATATGCTCCGGTCGGATCCAGAGCTCCACCGGACAACCAATCAGCTCTTGAGTTCGTTAACCAATCCAGTTCTTGGTTAAAGTTTTTACCAATCGTGGCCAACAATACTTGGCCACGTTCTCCTGCACGTCCGCTCATGGTTTTGGCGCAAAACCTAAAAGTCCTTTCAGTCACACAACGATTCTGGCGCCAACAAAAGTCAACCACAACACAACAGAACACAAGTAGGTACGAGGGTGAGCCAATGTCCGATACAAGGTCTATAAACATCACATTGGGTTCATTTGACAGTGGTGATATACTGATATATCAACCAATCTTGGATTTACTAAAGAGCTAACGTTTTAAAGTTTCTTAAAAGACAAAGATGTTCAATTTTTCATAAAATTAATTTAACTCTATTGCTACGAGTTTCTTATGGTAGCCGCCCAAACTAAAAAATAATGTAACCTTTGGAAGAAATTCATAAAACGGAGGCATCTCTGTAACAAGGAAATAATCGCTAAATATTGTACACTACCTTTAACAACAGGAATATTTGTCCAGTTTTGAGTTTGTTAATATTTGTTACAAAAAGGGATAAAAACATGACTGAAGATAGTGCTTACATTGGTCCAAATTTTTGTTAATCAGCAACCGCAATGCAGATAATACATCCAATCTAACGTCGGGATGATCGTTCAATGTTGTGCCTAGAGTCTTGGCTATTTTGCGGAAATTCTACAAAAGGAAACGAAAGGATAATTACTCAGGCTGGACCAATGCCAACTTTGCCGAAGCCACACGAAAGTCACAAACGGAAGAAATCAGCTATTCCTCTTGAATTTTCGGTGGTAAAAGCTGTGTAAGGGATTTCAAATACACTTTTACAGTTCAAACCACCTTCATCAGGGGTGCAAAAACGATTTACAGGTCGAAGATCGCATGACTCAGTATTAGTTCTATTTTTAAAAAAAGTCGCCTCTCATACCACTGATCTGTATGTGATAGTTGAGTTGTTTTTCCCACAGGCAGGTGAGGTCAGAGAAGTCGGGTGCAACCAGCTGCTCTGTTTTCACATAAGCAGGGCTGGAGACGTTGAGTGGGGCCCTATGTGCTTGAAATTGTTTGATGGCAAGGCATTCGAGCCCACTGAGACGGGCCACATTGAATGAGTTGGATTTAAAGAGAATGTAGCAGCATCCCAATCGATGACATGCCTTGGTTTATCTTTCAGATGCATGGCAATTCTATTAGTGGATTTCATCTTTCTGACGTCCCCTTGGCGTTTTTTGAGCCACACCAAAAATTTGCGCTTGGTCGATCCAATGCAAACTTACCCACACGTCCAACATGCAGGTATAGGAACACCAAGGGAACGTCAGAAAGATGAAAGGCTACCAACAGAATTGCCACGTATCCGACAAATAAAACAAAGGCTCGTCATCGATTGGGACACTGCTACAGTTCTCTTTAAATCCTACTGGTTCAGTGAGGCCCATCTCAGAGGCTCGAATCCCTTGCCATCAAGCACAGAGTGCTTCACTAACGAACATATCCAGCCCTGCTTATGAGAAAATAGGGTGACTGGTTGCACCAGATTTCTCCTCCAACCTCAACCGCCTGTGGGTGAAACAACTCAACTACCATATACAGATCAGTGGTACGAGAGGTGACGTGGCTTTTTTTTAAATATGACTGACACTGAGTGATGTGATCTACGATCTGTAAAAAGTTTTTGCACTTCTAATGAAGGTGGTTGGAACAGCAAAGTGTATTTGACATCCTTACACAGCTTTCATGGCCGAAAATTCAAGAGAAATAGCTGATTTCTTCTGTTTGTGACTTTGTGTTCTTTTTCCCCAGTTTGCAAAATTGTACAAATGTTACAGTAATCGCTGTTTACCGGTATTCAAGGCAAATTTTTTTATTTTTTGCTTCAGTGAACAGCATATCCCCTTTCTCCTACGACGAGACTTCTTAGGAAAAAAGCTTGTTATTATTGCTATATCACACAATTGCAGCAAATACAAGTCCCTAAATTTGGGGCTGAAATTATACTAAATACAATCACAACAGCACTTCACGAATATTGACAGGTTTATTTTCTGTGACGTAAAAGACATTTTGCTCTTTTCTCAAGCCTTCCTTTCCATAAAATCATAAATTCTGAAGCTATTCTGGTTTATAACTTAAGCTGAATTAAATGTGTTCAGCACTCACCTGCAAAATGTCAGTTGGCCTGGTGCAGAAACCAGGAAGCATCGACCAAATCTGCGTTTGGATAAGATAGTAGGCACTCGATTCGGATTGACGTCCCTCTTTGGACAAAACAGCAGCTGTAAAAAAAAAAAAAACCATTGCAACGCAGGCTTTATTCCAGTTGTGCTTTATTTTGACATTAGCGCACTATACATTTTCTTCCACAACTTTACCTTTAGCTCTGCACGCTATAGCTAACGGCAAGAAGTAAGAAGCAAAAAAACCCAACTCCGTCTCTTGAACATTATCACGGATAAGTGGCAACAGCCAACTTCGAGGAAACTCCAAGTCATCTCTGAAAACAGACACAATTTACACTTAACATTTTCATCCATTAATATTTAGTGACTGAGTGCACGCTGCCATACGGGTAACACTTGGCTGCTTGACAAACCAAAGTGAGGCCTTAATACTAGACTGAATTTGGATTATGTTGTCAGGAGGTTCTAACGAGAAACCACGTTCAGCGCCCTATGTCTAGAGGTTTCTCGCCAGAACATCCTGGCGCTGAAGTGAAGTAAACCACGACTACCTCAGGTAACATCTATACGTCCTTTATTCCAGGCAATCGGAAGAGACTGTGTGGCAGAAAAAGGGCTGTAGCTTACGACGACACAAACAATGGCGCACAGTGAGCCACTTACGGTCACAACAAGCATCATGACATCGTGGGGTACCATGTTGGGCGCCATTATGTCAGAAGGTTTCAACAAAAAATCATGTTGCGCGCCATTATGTCTGGAAGTTCCTCGCCAGAACATCCTGGCGCTGAAGTAAAGTAAACCATAACTAGCTCATATAACATCTGTAAGTCCTTTATTACAGGCAATCGGTAGAGACTGTGTGGCGGACAAAGGGCTGCCGCTTACGACGATACAAACAATGGCACCAGTGAGTCGCTTACATTCAGAACAAGCATCATGACATCGTGGGGAACCACGTTTGGTGCCATTATGTCAGAAGGTTTCAACAAAAAACCATGTTGCGCACCGTTATGTTTGGAGATTCCTCGTCAGAACATCCTGGCGCTGAAGTAAAGTTAAGCCACGACTAGCTCAGATAACATCTATAAGTCCTTTATTCCAGGCAATCGGAATAGACTGTGTGGTGGAAAAAGGGCTGCCGCTTACGACGATACAAACAATGGCACACAGTGAGCCGCTTACGTTCACAACAAGCATCATGACATCGTGAGAAACTACGATGGGCACCATCTGGAGGTTTCTCGCCAGAACATCCTGATGCTGCAGTGGGGACTGCAGCATTGAGAACCACGACTAGCTCATAACATCTATATGTCCTTTATTCAAGGCAATCGGGAAAGACTGTGTGTTGACAAAAGTGCTGCCGCTTACGTTACAATACATGCGATGGCGTGAGGTGAGCTGCTTATGCTCACAGTAAGCTAGGGATGGCGTGAGGTGAGCTGCTTATGCTCACAGCAAGCTAGGGATAGGCAATAATAAAATTTCGACTATCCGATTATTGCAGCACCTTGATATACGATATTTGCGATATTTCTCAACGTGTAGGCCAAGCTGTCTTAATTTGATCAATTGGTCATAACAGCTCTATTCCTACCGTAAGCCTACTTACTATGCATGTTGAGGCCTAGTAATGCTATGACACATACATAATAGGCCTAGTTAGTATCATATTAATACAAAATTATGAAAAAAAATCCTATCTTATTTATTCAAAATAAATAAGCCATACCCATAAAAAAGACATTACCAAAAGAAAATCAGTATACGCAATCCGAACATTTTAAGATGTGACTTGCTAAGATGTGAAAATGTTGATATTAATTAATCAACAGACAAGCACTTTATGTTTAACATTAGTTGTGTTAAAATCAGCAGTGAGTAGCAATTTTTCTTATCCATTTGGAGGCCTTATTGAACATTAGATGGTTTATTAGAAATAACTTCAGAACGGTTGCAACTAAAGACTTTTGGCTTGCATCACTGGAAAGCTGGCAAAAATACGATTAAAATGGTGTATTTGAACGTCAAAATCGGTCAATATTTACCGAAATTGTCGACACCGATGGGAAACAGCCGAAATAAAATGAGCTCAAGTGCGATAACACTATCGTGTGTGTTGTCTATCGCGCTAATAATGAAATATCGCACTATCGTCCATCCCTACAGCAAGCCTCATGACAATGTTTGTCTGTGTGTGGTTTTCTGTTTAGAACACAACGTTAGCAATTTTGTTTTGATTTGGTTCAAATTTATTTGCCGGGAGCGTCGGTACATGAAAGAAACAATTTCAAAATTCCTAACTTAATATTTTAGTGGTAGGGGCAGAAATTTGATGTGAGCACTGGACAGAAATCATATCAGTGGAACAGCAAAGCACTTCTCTATGGGACACAGGGCAGAAATCGTATAAGTTTCTGCTCTCCGAATATAGAAAATGAACTAACGTATTATTATTGGTGCAGCCTTAGCACCAATACCGGATTGGACTGGCTGCAGATATTTGCGGTACTGGTTTCGGATCAGTATGGGCAACTTTCGCTAAGTATTAATAACTCTGGAATCGTTCGAGATTACGACATGTGGTTCGTGGCGTTTTGCTCAGGGGATCACCGAGTATCTTTCTAGCTATGTTTTAACTATTAGTTACTACTTGCAATTTTTGTTATTTTAATAATTATTGGACTTTGCAGAAAACTACGCCGTTGATGAAAAATTGGGGATAAAAGTTTGGATATCAGTATCGCTACCGTATCAGCAACCGGTATTCACTGTTCTTGGGTAGTGGTTACAGGTAGCAAAGCTGCCTAACTCAACTGCCCCTTACTGAACTTTGACCGTTTGGGTGGGCCATGATTGGCAACACCGGACAGTCACTTCACTAAAGGGCAATAGATTAAGCATTCTTCATGCTGCCGCGTAAATAAAGGCTGCTTTCTAAAAAGGACCTCATATGGTATCTCCAGCCTTCTGACCAGACCTTATACAACCACCATAATAAACACTGACTATATAAAGGGGTCGAAATAGTTTTGAATTGCATAACTTACCCTTCTGACGCACTCATTTTTAGTGGCAGTGCCTGGAGTACAATGCGAGGGCCTAAATAACGGATGGCTATGCCAACTGTGTAGTCCAACTCATTTGTTAAGGTAAAGTGTGGGCTCTCTCGCATGTCAGCCAACATCTGCAAACTCTGCAATTAGAAATCGAAATCTTGTTTTAATTTAACAGAACTCAGACTTGTGATTTTTAAAACTAAAACAAACACACAGAAGAAGAAAAAAAAAGCTTACCTTAACTGTATAACTGCTACAATGTTTTCCAGTGACCTAAAAAAGGAATTCTACGGATGTAAATAAATAGCAAAAATGGAATACCAACATAAGAGCATATCACAAAGAGTGTAAACATGTCCTGAGTCGACAGTGGTTCCAATAACAAATACAAGTGCTATCAGTTCTTTCGAAAATGTTGCACAATTTTTGCCATTTCAGCAGGCCTAATCTCAGATTAACAGGTCAATTCGTTCATTATTTCTCGTAATGCTGGGCGGGGGAGCGCTTAAATTGTAAATTAGGTTCATTAGTAAATGTTTAGACAACCATTTTTTTTAACCCTATTCAAGACAGTAACATTTTAAGATAGTTTAACTGCATATCAAAATTGCTTTTCTCCAGAATTAGAAATCAACAACTTGCCTCAAAGAATACGGCTAAAACATGAAACACATGTTTCCAGGCACCGTGAAAAGCATAACGTAGAGCATCTTCAACGATGCTGAACATTTTCTCAACAGCTGCTGCACTTGCAGGGGGTAAATCGGGCAAACGCTCTCCCATAGGCTGAATCACTTGGTACAGCAATGCCTGAAAATAATTTGTTTTGTTAAACAAATGAATTCAATTATTTGTTTGTTAAATAACCGTAGTGCACTCAGTGAAAGACCATTATGTCACATAAACAACTCACCTTAAGAGAGCCTGTTACTATTAAATGAACTTCAGAACGATTTGATAGCCAAGCCTGGACAGCTGCCTGGAAAAAGCGAGGCAAGTGGCCAAGGCACAAGGTCTCGTTGAGTCTGAAACAACAAATAGTTCGGTGAATGATTTTTCTACTCTAAAGATGTGATAAAGGTTCCTAGGCAGGGTTTCCAGAAACCCAGACGTTTACAGTCTCAAAATTCTCGGTTTGGCAGAGCAAAAAAAATCGTTTTTTTTTTCGGGTTTAACCCTTTGCGCGCCGGACCCGTGAATTTAACGGGAGGGCAAGCCAACCGTTGCGCGCCGGACCCGTAGAATTTACGGGAGCCACTTTATCGAGCTGTACGTCAGTCCGCGTGGTGCATTGATCGCTCCTGGAGCGTTCATTCACTTAAGGCATGTGTCTGCTACAATTTCCCGCCAATTTTGCCCACGTGACTAGTTTCTAGCCAATAATATTTAATTTTTCCCGAGCTATGTCGTGTTCATTTGCTGCCCCCGTGAGTTTCGGAAAAAAAAAGATGGCGGCCATTGCGTCACGTAGCGACTCTCCCGATTCGGATTTTGATTTACATCGTGCACCACTTTAGACCGAGGTAAATTAGCAAATTATGGACGTCTTTGAGAGATAAAACTGTAAAGAGAACTGTGATAACGTTTTTTTATTGAAAAATGATCGATAATTCATTATGTGAATCAAAATACGATGCGTCCGATTGGATCGGAGCACGACGCGATAAGAATGGCCGCTGCCGACCAAGGAGGCCCGGCTCGCCGCTGTCGACCACGGAAGCCTGACCCGCCGCTGTCGACCATTGAGCCCCGGCCCGCGGCAGCCATCCTTCTCGTCTCGCGTCGCTTGATCGGTTGCCTTCTATTTCAATCCATTACACCGCCATATTCGCGAATTCAGGATTGGATTAAAAGTGTGAACATTTGAGAAATGATTCTTCTTCGTTGGAGTTTTATTTTTATTTTAACAATATGGATTTCGGAAATTTACATGACGTAACTAGTCCGAGTCGGGAATAGGCTTATCCTACGCTTTGCTGAAGTGCTTCGTCACTCGACCACTGGAACAACTGAAAATAAAATGCCTTTTTTTTTCAGCCCTAATGAAGGAGAACCAACTATCTCATAAGATTTTAATTAATAATAGCTTGCCAAATGGATGTAAATAATTACGACTGTGTGATTACGTGCCCGTTTCTACAAAATAGGCCCAAACTTTGTTGAAAAGGAGGCTGCCACTCCTGAGAGCGATTAATGCACTACTTACAGACATGACAATTTTATTTAATTAAAAAAAAAGTTTCACACATTTTTGCTTAATTTTTGGTGTGAAGGAGGATAACAGATATATCATTACGTTTATGGAAAAAAAAGTACTCTTTCTGCATATAAAGTTGTCATAATTGCTCTAAAAGTCCGTACTATGTTACGATTTTTTAAATTTATAATACATTTGCCATTTTTCCCCCAAAAAATATGCCGTATAATTTTTTGTGCGAATATTCGAGTCAAGACCTAAGTATTACCAACTGTTTAAAAAAAAATTAAAGCCTCAACTACGTTTTTAAAGGGAGTTACGTGAATTTTAATGCTGACGTGCAATCATTTCTTGCTCTACAAATAGGCCTAAATTTTGTTGAGCAGAAGGAAGCTGCCAAGCAGGGCAGCCGCCCCTGAGAGAGATTAATGCTCTACTGACAGACGTGGCAATTTTATTTAATTAAAAAAAAAGTATCACACGTATCTGCTTTATTTTTGGTGTAAAGAAAGATAACAGATATATCATTATGTTTATGGAAAAAAAAAGTACTCTTTCAGCATATAAAGTTGGTCAAAATTGCTCTCAAAGCCAGTACTATGTTAGATTTTTTTTATTTGTAATACATTTGCCATTTCCCCCACCCTAAATACGCCTTATAATTTTTTTCTGTGAATATTCGGGTTAAGGCCTAAGTATTACGAGCTGTTTAAAAAAAAAATAAAGCCTCTACAACGTTTTTAAAGGGAGTTACATGAATTTTAATAAAGACGTGCAATCATTTCTTGCACTGCGAAAAACTGGCTGGTTTGAGCTAGCAGGTGCTCTGTTTCTGGCTGGCGTCAGAAGGGTTAATATTTGGTAAAATGTAATGTTTTAGTTGAGGCAAGTACGAGTCGAGTGTCCGCCACTCAGCTACATTGCATAGCCGGCAGAAGGTAAAAGGACTAAAGCAGGCAGGAAATCCTCCCCATTCCCCCTGCCATAGCAACCACGTTTGGCTCAAGCTGGCAGCTGAAGTACACGCTTATGCATTGACTTGCAGCGCAACTTACCTCCCTCATTGGGTTTTATTTAGTTAATGCAGTGAAACCTCTTTATAACAATAGTAAATGGGAGTTTGAAAATGGAATGTTGTATCAGGTCTACTTTATAAACAATCACTTTTGTATGCATTGTTGCCTCAAAAATAGCATTGTTACAGCAAGTTTATTGCTGTAAGAGGTATGGAATTTAACTGTAGTAAATTCGCTGGTTACTCCTAGCCATAACAGAGTGTGACTTTCGAGTTGTATGTACCTACTAACCATAAGACACAAGAATATTCCAACTACAGTACAAAATGGGGGGCTAACTTAAGCCATGTAGAAAACAGTACAAAAACAATAACATCAGCACAAAGGCCACAGTTTGTGAATATTGAAAATCTTACTTTGTGATTACTGTGGCTCTTCTGTCAGAATTGGTACAACTTTTGAAATACAAAGAACATACACACCTGTGTAAATTTATCAGTGCCTCCTGAACTGTTGTTATCCATGCAATGATTGGTTGGGCATCATTAATAGATGGCTGGAAGTCGTGTAAAGCCTAGGGGGGATACAAAACGGCCAGGAGTCAAAAAGCAAATACTACTGAGGTAAATAAAAATTCCGTACACATGATACTCACTCTCTCAAACTTGATCTGTGACCTAATATATTTTCCACAATAAATAATGCAAATTATATGCTTAAAACGTAATTACTTGTATGCAGTGCATGAGAACAGACAGACCAAAGCGCTTTAAAAGAGGATGTCGATTGTTGTCCGCAATTGCGTTACTTCATCAGGCACTAGATACACGCACACACAAACTGTCTTCCAGCAGCAACACTTATCGACAAAACTCGGAAAAATTCCGGAAAAAATTACCGCACAATTTCACAATCAAAACAACAGCTTTGTCCTGCGAATTTTCGATAGCTTGGGCTGCTATCTTCTTCGGGCCTCAAGGAAATAGTTCGGACTTTCTACATTTTCCACTCAGTACGACGAACTATCGCATTTGAATTTTTTGAAAAAATTCTAATGCGATAGTTCGTCGCACTGAGTGGAAAATGTAGAAAGTCCGAACTATTTCCTTGAGGCCCGAAGAAGATAGCAGCCCAAGCTATCGAAAATTCGCAGGACAAAGCTGTTGTTTAGATTGTGAAAGTGTGCGGTAATTTTTTCTGGAATTTTTCCGAGTTTTGTTGACATTATGGCGTTTCACAGTACGAAAATTAACGATGTTTTTAAACACTTATCGAGTAAAACTTCACAAGTGAGAACGATTACATCAGTGGCCAGGATGAATAACTTAAGGCCTACTGTAAAACTGGTAGTAGGAAAAGAAATTCCAATGAGAGCGGCTGTTGGTGTGTGAGAACACAATTTGTGCGTGCACGTCTCATGCCTAACGAAGATAGTCAGTAAAAACTATAGAAAATTTGCTAGTTTAGAAGAAACGAATTCTTTTGGTGATGCGTTGTTGTTGGTCAGTCACTATGTGCAACTTTCATTTTATCTCGAAAAATCACCGTGCACATTCATATAATCCTTACTACTTGCACGTAGTAATCACAACAATTTAACAAGAAGTTTCAAATACAGTACTTACATTCACTAGTTGAGCATTTAATTCTGCAGGTAGGGATTCTGGGCGAGGATGGCTTTTGAACATACCATGCAAGGCTTGCATGGCATTTGATGTCAACAACTGCAATCAAAACAGGACCAGAAAAATTCACAGAAAATAGCACCAAGCGTACAAACAAACTATACATTTCCGAAAAAACTCTGATAACGTGGTAGTCTGTTCAGTTTGCAAACCCCATACACATTAACCCCTTCCACACCAAACTGAACACCTACACAAGAACACGAAATAACTGAGTCTAGTAATTAAAAGCAAGCTTCCTGGGAAAACGAATGAAGCGAGTGAAGAGCAGCTGATTTGTTAGAGGCTTGGCCTACGAGCCAAGGGGATGCAAGATTGAATCGGCTGGTTAGCATGCTGAGCCTCTACAGGCCAGGCCACGGCTCCCCCCACCCCCTCCCCCAAAAAAGAAATGACTGCAAAATAAATATACACAGGAAAAACGAGCTGCTGTTTGGCGAGGGTTTAGAAAAAGATTTAAAGTTTACAAATAAGTAAACAGTAATGAGCTACAACCAGAAAGAAGCAGTATTTGTTGGAGTGCCTGCCCTCTTACGCGTAACCCACTGTGTTATGCCCCGCAATATACGGTAGGTGTCGAAATAAAAAAATAATTTTCGGCTAATCGCACATCTTAGCCAGAAATTTGATAAGACTAGCTTACCACATTGCCTAAGGTCAGGAGCCTGAGAATCGTCTCGCAAGTTGTCTTTGTGTACTGTTGTGGAAATGTAGATAAAATGTCTTTCAGCAGCACCAGTAAATGCAATGTGGTAGTATTATCTTTGGATCCTTAAAAAAAAAGGCAAAATCAGGTTAGGAAAGAAATGCATGTGGTACAGAAAACAGAAACTCTACTAAGTCAAAGGGTTAAGGTTGTTTACGTCGTGAGTTGGATGGTAACAACAATAATGGTAGTCATGTACAGGCTTCAAAAAGAGATTACAGTACAACAATGGTTATTTGCATGTTACAAATGTTCATGTTTATTCAGTGTGTGTCAGGGTTGGCTGTGATTTAATCAATGATTAAATTATCAATAAAAATCATTGATTTAAATCATTTTAAAATTATGAAAAATAAGATAAGTAAGCAAAAACGTTTCCAGCAAGCTCTAACACTAGCTCGCTATTTGGCTGAAGGTTATGACTCCATCTGTTAAGAATTACGGAAGAGGGGGTATGACTCCGGAATCGTTTAATTAGGCTAATGAAAATCATCCAAATATAGTTCCAGTGCGCATTAAATATAATGATAAAGCCAAACCATTCTCTCAATGTTCAGCTAAAACGTTGTCGGTTCGGTGTAACCACTCGAATGGTGGACTTCATAGTAAGATAAAGTGGACCAGGAAGTGATCGATGTGGCAGAACAGGTACACACTGCAACTACCTCCACTGCACATGTAGAAAGGATATTTTCATAGTTTGGACTGGTGCAATGCAAAAAACTTCGAAATCGTTTAGGCTCAGGCAAAGCTGCCAATTCAGTATTTTTGTTTAAATCTATGAATCAAAAACGTTACAGGAACCTAAGTAAAAGCGTCTTTGACTAATAGCAATTAGCAAATGACAAGACTCAATTATTTGTGAAAAGTTGGGAGATATTTTGAGTATGAAAGCAAACCAAGTTCCCATAATTACTGTTGAAGCTAAATTGAGCATGAAACTATAGCCTAGTAAGTTGTCAGTTAGGCTAGTTACTTATTGTAGCAGCTACTTTGAGTATGATACAATAGCCGACTACCACCAAGTTCTTGTAATTACTATTGAATCGACCTTGAGTACGAAACAACAGCCTACTAAGGTGATATAATTACTGTGAAAATGTTATGAGTAGGCCTATAAAACAATATCCTATTTGTGCTATAAGTTCTGTTGAAGTTTGAGTACAAAACAATAGCCTCAGCTCTCATTACTGTTGAAGCTGTTTGAAAATGCAATTGTAGCCTACTACTATTAAAATAATTTTCAAGTTATTTGTGTGTATGTGGTGTCCCACAACTTTTACATAATGTTTACAACTTTTACATAATGTTTACTCAAGTTTTGGAAAACAATTGAATAAATCAAAAAATCATTGATTTAAATCAAAAAATCTTGATTTAAATAAAAAAAATCAATTATTTGGATTTTTTTGCAAAAAATCATGATTTTTTCAACCCTGGTGTGTGTGTAGATAGAGACATCACGGTGGAGCGATGTCGAAAACGAGTAACAACTGACTGAAGTAAAAGCCTATGTTTTGTGCATTACCATATGTATTAGTGGACTTCATCAACATCAAGCCGGTGATCGTGAACTACACGCAGCCATGACAATGTGCAAGCTATGAATAATTCCTCACTTAAGTTGTGCCTCCGTCAATCACTTCCACACTGTGCGAACCCTAGTTGTGTGTCATGGGAAGGATCAAACTGGCCTACTGACTCAAGTAGAGCAGTCAGTAAATCTTACCCAATCCACACCCCATTACTTTATATCAAAATTGGTACACTATTACTGTCACCACCATTAAAATCTATTAAAATAGTTCTGATTGAATATAAGCTGATATAGTCTTTAATGGCTTGTTATTTCACTGTACCAAATCAGTACACTGAATCAGACAAATCATTTTGCACATGTATACGCAGAGTCAGAGCCATTTTGAATCAAGAAATTCGCTCACCCTTTTAATTCGCAACCAATAACAAAATAAAACTAGGAAACAACCCAGCTTCCATTGCATAATTAGTTTAATTACCAAAGCGCAGAAACTTATGTTTGCGTCACTCAAGTGTTTGCCACTGCTATGGAAGTGTGACATCTAGTCGCACTTGAATCGAACAACATGCTAAATGACAAGTGTGCCGATTCAATTGTACGTTAAATGATTAAAACTGTTTTTACACTTTTTCGTTTTCATGACTTCTAAACTTAAGTTTATCCCTGTCGTAGTGTAGTAATCATGTCTAGGTACGCAAGTGCATGTTTTGAGCAGTTCCTGTGAGTCTCATAATCATAAACTATTTCGTAATCAAAACTACGAGCCAGAGTTTTACGGTATCTTCTAATGTCAATAGACTAATAGTCACAAATTATCACAGCTGTATACCATGTTACGAATTCCCTGTTCCCGGTATCAGAAAAGACTCAAAATTTCAGCTCGGCAGCATCCAGACCCTTTTAACCAAAAGTACATAAGCACTAAGTTTATTTCAAAGGGACAAAGAGAAAAGTATAGTTTGTGGAGTCAAACATCATTTATTAATTAAACTGCTGTCTATTTCCTTAGATCCATCTACACTTCAACCAATTTTCCGACTTAGCTACGACCACGTGAATGCCAAGTGTTTTAAAACTTCCTTATAAGTTGGATGCATAAAATGGCCAATTTGGGCAATTTAAATCCATCATACATTCGGACAGTCTTAACACTATTCTTCCAACACTCCTCTTTCAAAAGTAAATCTTTCTAAACCACTGGTCACACACTATGAAAGTTTTCTCCAACAATACAATGATGGTACAACAACGCACTTGTTCCTATATTCTCCTGAAACTGCTTTCTTTGGGTGAAACAATATCTAGCAATGACAGTTCCATAATAGAGCACTCACTTATAAAGAAAAGAGCAAGATTCGATTAGAGTCATAATCACTGGAATTATGTACAAAATTTCTGCTCATTTTCACAACGAGGACAGCAACAGCTTGGCAGGAAGTGGAAGCTAAATGAGCTTGAGAGCATGCTGCCTACCAAATACGGGAGGCCGCGAGGAGCGTCAGTTACAAATTCGAAGCAGACGACAACGATGTAGGAGTTCACGGAGGCCAAATACTTTCGTCGGAGTGCCTGAGGATGGTGGCAGCCAGCCCACCAAAAATTAGCTGGACATTAAAAAATGTCTTCATTGTGAAAATGAGCGGAAATTTTCTACATAATTACAGTAATTATGACTCTAATTGTGACGAAAACTTTCACAGTAAGGTGACAAAGATGTTTTCCTAGAGCAAGATTCCTGATCTTTTTTGACATCTGCTGCCAGTTTTGCCATTTTGGACCAAGGAAGCTGTTTACTCAGGCAGTACTATCCAAACTGGCGTATGACTCCAGGGTTAGCTCATGTTTTAAGTGAGTTAACAGATAGGCTTGCCTATGAGAATAAAAGTAGACCTAACAAAGGTGTGATGCACAAGTTCAGACAAGTCCAAGTGTTGGTGTACATATTTAGACTACGACCATAGTCACCTCTATACAAAGGCAGCATGTGCTGTTATACAGGGCGGCTTAAAAGTCTGGAGAAGCCTACTGCCATTCCAAATCTACTAAGAGGAGAACCATGAAAATGTAATGATGCTAGTTTAAATGACCTTGAATGGTCATTCAAGGTCATCATGATGCAAAATTTTGAACTACACGTCGTAGAATAGTGTGTAAATTGGAAAGTCTTTCCAACAATAGTTTTGTTGGAATGACTAACTTGTTTGAAGGATATCTCCTATCATAATGGTCCGATTTTCATTCTGTTTTTTTTTTCATTAGCTCACGGTTCTCTACAACTTTCCAATTTACACCACTATTCTACGACGTGCAGTTCAGAATTTAGCAACTTGATGGCATCGAAGGACCCTTTCAAGGTCATTCAAGCCAGCATCATTACATGTCCCCCCGACCCATAGTATACATGTGTTCTCCTCTTAGTAGATTTGGAATGGCAGTAGACTTCTCCAGACTTTTGAGCCACTCTTAATGATCACCATGAAGGCGTCATGAAGAATTAGACAAATAAATACTAGAAAAAATAAAAATATTGAAACAATTAAACTCTGGAATGCAATTCTGTACTCCGAGAGTGCTAAATGTAATTCATAAGAGTTCAATTTCCTCGTGCGTCTCAATAACTCGACCAGCAGATGTCAACGCAAAAATCTATAAGTAGTAGTAATAAGTAATGTAATTTATTTTTACCTCCACTTGCTTCTATTTCATGAATGCAAAACTTAGCCGTGGCAATGGCCGCTGGATGATGTTTGGGTCCTGACTCGGCTGTAACTATGACACTGCCTTTCAGTATTGAACAAACAGCATGCTGGGCAGCCTTTCGCAACTTTGAAAAAAAATGTACAAACGACAACAAAAGTTTACCGGTTGTGCTGCAATAAAACATTAAGCGTTGACACAAAAATGCATCGTCGGTGACGGTACATACCTTGGGTTTCGAGTGAGTCGTGAAATTCAAAACAGTCTGGTAAATGTTGAGGGTTGAGGAGTTGTGCCACACTGCAGCGTCTTGAGCTCGCAGAAGTACTGAAAGCCCTCCAATGAGCTAGACATTGAAACATATATGCCCAGTTAAAATCTAATGTGCTCCTAAAGTGCAAAAGAAATAGTAAAAATAAAGTGCATCCATACCCCTTTCATCAACATTAAGTTCCCTGCTTCAATGTGTTGCAACAACAGTTCGGTGAAAATTTTGGAAGTTTCGGAAAACTTCACCTTCAGCACTGAAGGTGGCAGTCTGTAACATTTAAAGAAATACTTACTTTACTTAACGCAATTTAAAATAATGGGATTGCTAGCGCGAGCAATTTGAGATGGCTAAAAAAAAAAAAAGAAAATATTGCACTGTTCGGGGTGATAAGATGTGAAGCAAATGCAACTACATCGAGAGAAGTAAACCTATAAGCTGTGGTGAGTCGCCAATGCAGACAACCAAATTTGCAGTAGTTAATCCTTGTTCATTTCGTTGGAATATTTTTTTAAAATTTGACATTAGGCCACTTAAAAAAAAGAAAGTTGGTTCTCGGGCATTTTTCTCAGGAAACCCGTGCGGGCGGGCGAATTTTATTTTTTATTTTTCGACCCTATTGTTCCGTACATTTTGAGGAATTAATTTTTTAGTTTGGGTAAAATAAAGAATACTGCCCCTTAATGCTTCTTACCACGTGTCCACACAATTACTTAACGAGAAGAATGGTAATTTTATATTTCAATTTCTCAATAAGCGCTATATTTGTTCTGTCACTGTTATTTTTGCCGCGTCGTTTCTTTTTATTTCCCGTCAAAAAATCGGTGCGGGAGGGCCTGAGAACCAACTTTTCTTTTTTTAATGGCCTTATAAAAGTGACTTAAATTCTCCGGCATATAGCCGCCAAAAAGTCATCAGTTCCTGTTGGTTATGCTTACTGCAACACCCATAAGTCTCACACCTGGATTTGGAAGCTTTTATAACCCAACCATCAGATCCACTAGCAATCCGATCAGGCACAAGAGTTTTAGAAACAAATCAAATTTTGGGTTGCAGTTGGTCAAGACAACTTTGTAGTCTTGGCCAATAACAGCCAACAATGCTTCAACTTGCTCTCCGGCATGTCCACTGGTATTTTCCCAAAAGTCAAAGTCTGGCCCAACAATGATTGACTTGTCATCCTCAGTAAGTTTGGAAAAACGTTAAGTCAACAACTTCTGCCTAGTGTAGCACAACAGAAGGGTTGCATGAGGTGAGCCAATATCACTACAAAGCCTGATCAGGATATAACTGTTAATATCTGTACTATTTTTTCGCCAGGTGTTAGGGAGCCTAGTGGTAATATGGATGCAGCCACAGGTAATTACCTCATCTATGTGACATCAGGAATACATTTGCTCAAACTGGGCCTAACAGTAATTAGCTGATGTGTAAGAAGCAATAAGGCTACACTGATACTAATACTGAATCGTTTTTTTTATTTTTGCAGATACCGATATCCAAAATTATACCCCCAATTTTTCATCAATGGTGTAGTTTTCTGCAAAAGCCCAATAATTATTAAAAAAAATTTTTTTAAATAGTACAAACAGTTAAAACATAGCTAGAAGGTACTCAGTACTGGATCAGATCCGATCGGTATTGGTAATTATCGCAGAAATATTGATAACTCTGGAATCATTCGAGATAACGACACGTGGTTTGCGTCGTTTTGAGCAAAACGTCATAAACCGCATAGTGGTGTACCGATACCATAACTCCGATTCCGATACCAAAAACCGGTTCCGATTACTGCGTGGCAGTGCCACAGCGAATGGAAAAAATTAATATTAATGAATTAATTATGTTCAGGGAGTCCATGGTTCTGCTGTGGCAAATTTTTATAAATTTGTTAACAAAATTTTGATATGTACAAAGTTGTATAATGAAAAAAAATTTTTTAATGACGTGTAACGATTTTTTTTAGGTAAGATTTTCGCTTCCAAGATTAATGCCAAGCTCTTTTTAAAATGGTGCTGATATGATTCAAAATTGTTGCCTTCCAAATGTATCAAATTTAATTTAATAAAATTTTAATTAGGCCTAAATTAAATAACTTAAGTTAAAAAAAAAAATTATTTTGAAATAACCAGAAAATTGAAACGATTTTATTTAATTCTACCCTGGACCTGCATTTATAGGATTTTTGTTTCTTGTGTTGGTCCAAGCACACAAAAATTGATTTAAAATATGATTTAAAATTGTTGTTTTCTAGATGTATTAAATTTAATTTTTTTAAACTTAAATTAAAATCAACAAATTTAATTAAAATTAAGAAAAAAACTTGGGCTAAATAAGAGCATGCTATAAGATTTTTGCAGCCCGGATTTATTGCAGGCACTGTTGACTCCAATCGAACGCACGATTTAGAAACAAAATGGCGCGTGCAGGGGTTTCCAAAGATGTGATCGCTAAGAAAATAGGAAAGAACTTAATGATAATAAAGTCCTGACATCCTTAAACACACAGGAATCAACTGTAACGTATACTGCTTAGTATATTAACATCCTAGATGGGATTTTATTTTAATATGATGCAAAGTACTCAACAAAAGTTGATGTCAACAGGTAAGTGGCCCAGTAAAATCGCGCAAAAATGTGTTACCTATTCATCCAAGATCTACTCAAGCACCGTTTTACGAAGATTTAAGCTACTGAAATTAATTTTCTGTTCCAAGATCTCTTTAAAATATTCTTTCCAACGATCGCATACCACTGGAAAAAGGAAACTAGATGACAATATCAAGTGATTTAGTGGTTTATGTCGATTTTTGAAAGTAGTCAGTATCGGTTAACCAAGATAGCGGTTCCGGTACTGGTTCCGATACAATGGAACCGTACTCAGAACCGGTATCGGTACACCACTAAAACCGTATGTCGTTATCTCGAACGGTTCCAGAGTTATCAATATTTCTGTGATAGTTGCCAATACCGATCCGATCCAATATCAGAATCCATGCAATCGTGCTAAGCGATCTTCACTCACCTCGGAAGGCCTAGCTAGACCAAGTATGTGAGGCAGTTTTACCTAGGCATTGGAGTGATCAGAAATCAGAAGTGGAACCCCTGCTGCCCTCCATATCCAATTGGCTGAACAACCAATTTTCTCCCTAGCACATTTATAAAGCTGGTTCCTCCCAGAACGACTCTTTACAAGTCTATCTAATCATTCTACTAGTTATCTAAGCCTATCCACACACCATACTGTCGTAATAATCAAACTAGACTGGTAAGAGCTCATCAGGGCTGTAAAGAAGAGCCAAGAAAAGATAAATTTGTCTTATCTTTAAAGATAAAGATAAGTTTCAAAAATTCCGAAGATTCTTTCTACGTTTATGCAATGAAAAAAGTCGAAAACTTAAGAGCATAAATTGGCACAACCACACAACGTTGTGCTCAAAGCGATAATGAGGTATTATGGACGCTCGCCTTGTATCGTAGGATACAGAGTGGCACCCCTGGCGGGAGCTATATGGTACTAGATTAAGATCAAATGGTCTATTTGATTAATTTTGAGCAATGAAAGCATAAAATAGCAATTTTAGCACATATTACTGAAGTAAGTATTTTGTTTTGTTGATAGTAAGAATCTTATCCCAGTCATAAAAAAGAATTAGACGACAATGTCTCCATCAGAGGTGCAATACAAAGGGAGATATTTTATGAATGCTGGCATTCCCAATTTTCAAGATGAGATACTGTATCAACATGCTGAAGAGGTATGTGGAGGCGGCAGTTGGCACCATACACAGCCATAAAGCTTAAATTAGAGAGGAAGCATATCCCCAACATACACACTTGGTATAGATGATACCACATCTGGGCCAGGTACCATATCCTAGGATAACTGATAATTACCAATTAAGAGCATTTGCTCTTGTAGCACTACAATGACGTACCTTTTCATTACCATGCCAAGTAAGAGAATACACGCAGCAAGTGACTCGGGCTTCTCGACAGCCTCTAGTGACGTCATCTGCACATAAATGAAATAAATGTGTAAACAATGTTTACAAAACAGTAGCGACTTTTCACTTGCATAACAGTTACTCACCAAAGCTGCAAAATACTCGGTATCAGTTTCTTTACCCTGATTGGTTTTAATTACTTCTGTTATGGCGGCCAAAATGGCCAGCATCTCCTTTTGTAAAGCGGAATCCATGTAAAAATGCCTTGTAAGCCTAAGTACATAAAATAAGATCGCTGCTTTAGTACGCCGTCGGATTTCGGACACGAACCATATTGACAAATCAGCACCAATGAAGACTGTAACCTCAATACTCATTACAGTACACTCGGTCTAACGCACCTTCGAAAAATGGTTTTTTCCCTACAGCGCTAAATTTGTAATTATTTGGTTGGCCATCTTTTGATTGCATGGTGGAAATCCAATACAAGGAACCTCAGTATAAAGGACGGTTCCGTACAACGAACACTTCTTTTGGTATTGTAAATTTCTATTCCCATACTGAAAATCATCTTTATAATTAACCAGTTACCGTAATCTTATTTCAGCATGCATATCCAGAACAGTCACAGCCACTATTTTTAATTCCCCCTTGCATATTTCAACCTTGACAACCTACTTACTGCGCACAAGTGTTAGAATGATTTACGGCACACGTGTCCGGCGTTGTTAGAACAGTGTACCGACTATTTACTTTGTTAACCATTGCCGTGTGATTTATTGTTCATAAAAATGGACTGGCTATGCTATTCTTCTTCTGATAATTATTGGCTTGGTATCAGTCGAAATTTTCCTTTCAGTAAATTGATCAAGTTTTTACTTTTTATCAAAGGATAAAAAGGTAGTTAAAGTTTCACACATGTCTAAGTTGAATTCATGACAAGGCAATTGACTGTAAAAAAAAAAAAGGGACTGGAAAACTGTTTTTCATGGAGTAAATTCAAAAATAGCAATAGGAATCGTATGCTTAGATTTGAGAAGTATATTAATAATACCAAGAATTTATACCATAGCAGTTTTTATTCTGAAAGCTCATATTTTTAAAATGTCAGTCTAGAAAACTTAACGCACAATTTCAGATTACATGAACCTCACCAGATTCTTTCAAATTTTCAACAGACAGTATTCGTCCGTCTTCGTCAGGCACTAAGAGTTTTTAGAGCCTGTAACTACATCGTTTTGGACATCACGATTCGAAACCTTCAAATCGCTATGTTTAAAACGATGTAGTTACAAGCTCTAACTCTTACTGCCTGACGAAGACGGACAAATACTGTCTGTTGAACATACGCAAGAAGCTGGTTAGGTTCCTGTAATCTGAAATTGTGCGTCAAGTTTTCTACTCTAAACTGACATTTTTTCGATGTGAGAAGTATAATGAACTATGATGTAGTGAGACAACTCTTTAGGTCAAAATGAAGTTAATGACAAGAGATGAATATCGGTTTTTTCAGCTCTGTCCAATGCCCTGGCCCAAAAAGCATGCTGCATCCGTGGCTATGTGTGAAGTGTGCAAGTCACAACCTTAGGAGGCCAGAATAATGTAAGGTAGCACCTCACGCCACTACATTTCTTTATAGAATTTATTAAAACTAAATTGCCAATCATCGCACCGCACATCAGTACAAAAAAAAAATTATACCCCAAATCACCTGTTGAATGCAGGATTGGAGCAATCCGTCCAGTCTGATGCAAAGGTGTCCACAGTCTTACCACCAATACTTTCCACATCTTCTTCAGCTGCAGATGCAGACCTGGAGCCTGGTCGGGAGGACACGCCAACATTTTCATTGTGGAGAGTTAGGGCCTGACTTGTAAGATGGCTCGGTTCTGTGTAAAAACATACAAATAGTAGATGTTAACTGAATAGTGAGGTAAACATTTGGTGCCTTTAGGTAGCAAGCAAACAAGAACACAAAACATTTGGATCAAAGCGACGAACCAATTCTCAGCACAAAAATTAACAGCAAGAGTTCACTGAGAACTGAATGATCTTAATAATTACGTAAGCCTACTAAGGCTACGAAAAAAAATTATTCGTTTCTCAGGCTCTGCCTGGTGGCCAAATTTGCCCCTTGTCGATGCTTTTTATTTGCTAGTTCAAGCTAAATTTATTACCGTTACAAGGAAAAGCAATTCAGTTAGCTGAAAATAAGTATTATTTAGCCTAAATTAACCACTTTCAGCTCCGTAAAATTAAGTGTTTTGCAAGTTTTTCCGTAACATTAAAATGCAAGTGTTTTGAGTAGTTGAAAGTAAGACTTGAGTTACTTCCAATAAAATAAAAAGCCTGGTGGCCTGGTTACTTTTTGAATGAAAATACCCGAGAAACAAACTTATTTCTTTTCACGGCCTAAGTACAGCTTATTTCAACTCTACTGAACTTAGATTGCTACTGCCCTATTATTTTTTTAAGATTCAGGGTTTCCCGGCTGAGTTTTTTCGGGTTTTATTGGGTTTTTGGGGGGCTTTTTTGGGTTTTATCCAGTTTTATCCTTATGGACCCTATAAACAAAGGGGAAAAACCTAACATTGGATCGTGAAGATGCAGCAGAGTAGTGAGTGGGAGGTGGCACATCATCCCGAGTCTTGGGCTGGAGTGCTAGCATTCAAGCTAGAAGACGAGGCTTTCTATCCCAAGTCACTGTTTAACAAGAGTGTCAAACAAAGCCCAGCCCAGCAAAATGGTGGTAACTCATGAGCAAGAAGAACTAAAAATCAAAGAAACTAACAGAAGGCTTCTGTGGTATTTTTTGGGCTCTTCTTTGTGCTCCACATAGTTCTGCATTAAGCGAGCGGTTTTTTTTTCAACATTTGGAGTTGTTTGGTCTAAGTTGAGAAACAGATTGGGTACAGATAAAGCCCAGAAATTGGTTAAAAGTATACAGTTACTGATGAGCTGAACCAAATTACGGTGATTTCTTGTATTAAAGCAGCTAACAATCAACATTTTTTAAATGACAGTTTAAATGACATTTTAACAGGTTTGTTGGTTCATGCATTCACTCATTTTACTTAGTTTTTGTTGTTGAAAAAACCCACATTGATTTTTGCATAATTTGTATACGGCCTGTGACTAACGGTACTACAGGCTTGCATTTCCCCCAAACCTTAAATGTCACTTAACAAGTTACGCACATCAACATCAACAAAGCATGCAACAGAAATAAAGCAAATAGTGGGAGCACCCAGACGATGGAGCGGGTGTATTGAAAATTTGCAAGAATACTGGTATATTTTGAAAGCCGACAGGCTCATTTTACTCTGGCTAAAGAAATCGTGAAAAGAGGACTAACGCTATGCCAGAAAAGAAACAACCAAAAACAACGATTGGTAGCGAATTTTCGGTAGTATAGTATGCTTACAGAGAACATCCACTACCTTCATCAGGCAAAAAGTGTACGAGCACGCACAAAAATAACGACTACATGCCAGAGTTTATGTTTGAATTTCAAACTATATTATAATTTATAATTTTTATAATATATAATTTCAAACTATACTATACTACCGAAAATTCGCTAAACCAATCACTGTTTTTGGTTGTTCCTTTTCTGGCATAGCATTAGTCCTCTTTTCACGAATACTGGTATAGTATTCTACTACCTGAAATTGTGCGTTATGGTTTCGTGAACAATCAAATCAATTTGAGATGTACCTTCAGATTAAAAACTACTACCGAATTCACAAGCTAAATTTGTTTTGTGTGTGTGAATGAACTTGAATTTCAGACTTTTAATCCTACTGTCTACTTTTCCTCAAATTTGAACTCTTTTGAACACATTTGAAAACAAACAGCTGTGTCAGGGCTATCACGTTGTGCAGTAAGTTCGGTTCGAAAATGAGCAGCTTGTTATGCTTGGAAAAACCATCAAAGTGCAGCCTTTGAGGGGGAGAGGAGGGAGGGAGCACAAAAACGTCAGTGCTACAATACAAACAATAAGTCAGTTGTCTCGATTATATATGATTGGCATTATCGCCACTGAAGTCATTTTAGTTGTCAGCTGGCTATCACAAGTGTTAAGCTAAATCTCTCTACGAACTTTGGTTGAATAAGTTGGAAAAGTAAAAGCTTCAATAGTTGGTTCTTATAAGGAGTGACGCTACAGGTGAATCCACGTGAAATCAAATCTATCAGTTACAAGCCGAGTTGAGTCACGTGAACCAGTGCATTAGGAAGAAACACTTTATCTTATTCAAAATCAAATAGTTCAGCATTCTACTTATCTCATTGACAAGTTGACAAAATATTTACAGCTTCAGATATGGAGAGCTGATACAGGAAAGTATGTGTCACTCAGAAATATACACTTTTCCAGAATTGTCAAAGTCACCGAAAAAATCCATGACAAGGCCCAGACGACAGCCGTGTGTGCATTAACAAAATATCAAAGTGAAAGTAGAACTTGCGCTACACCAGAAAAAAAGAAATAACACTAGGTGGTCTTGCGAAATTTCAGAAGCCCAGTATAGTACGCGTGCAGAAAACATTTACATGCACATCTACACAATATCCCACTACCTTCTTTGGCAAAAAATGTACGAGCTCATACTAAACTGATGACTATTCACGTTGAAGTTCGGTGCTGTTGGCCATCTTGTGCTGCAACCTTGTACTACTCGTTTGTGGTTGGAGTGGTAGTTAGCAGCTTTTGCCATTTTTGGGAGAAGCTTGCTTTCAACAATAAAAAAAGACCCCTCAGGAATTTTCAGTAACCAGCACATATACACTAACAGTATCCTGAAAATTGCTACTCCTGAACTGAGAGCAAGCCTCTCCAAATAATGGATGAAGCTGCTATCTCCCACCCCAACAACAAAACAAGCAGCACAAGATGGCAGCACCATCTAAACGGCCAACAGCGCCGAAATTTAAACGTAAATTCGATCATGTAGTCATTGGTTTAATACGTGCTCATACACGTTTTGCCTGAAGAAAGTATTGAGATGTTTGTGTGCATATGTAATTATTTTCTACACGCATATTATACTATCGAAAATTTGCAAAACCATGTAGGGTTGTTTCTTCTTTTCTGGTGTAGTAGTGTAACTTCTATCCATCACATTCTCTCAAGCCACAGTAAAATGAGCTTGTCGGCTTTCAGATCAACAACCAAAATAGGAAACAATTTTCAGTGGTTAAAGCAGGAATTACAGTAAAACCCATAATTATCCGAACTGGGACCGGGGGAAGGAGGAGTCGGCAAATCAAAGTTACACGTAAAACAAATAAAAAAAAATACCTTTATTTGAACGTGTTAGGGGACTGTGCTTAAGATTTTAGATTAAATTGCTTCCATAAAAGGAGATACAACAATATTGCTTTCTTATTCTGCTCCGATATTAACTCTCCAGCATGTCAGTTTTACAAACACGATGCAAATAAGGATACCCACTAAGGCTTTTAGGATTGGTTGCAGATAGCGCAGAGGAATACTTTACGAACGTTCACGCTACGTAATGGATGGCAGGTATTGTTAACAGCATTAAAAGGCATCTGTCACTGTAAGAAAATTGTCAAATTTGTGAAATTTTCTCTTAGCTCTACTGAACTTACATTTTGGTTTTGCCCAGAGCAATCGATTTTGGGTTAAAATAGGGGCATGGATCAAAATGTGTAAATTCGACCCTTGGAATGTTAGGCTAGAAGAGACCACTTCCACTTCCTCCCGGCTATCTCATCACCTACATCCACCTAATTGGTGCAAAGGAGAAAACTGATGGGCAGGCAAGTATTCTGGGAGTCGACTATGGAGGAATGCTCGGCCATACTACAGTTCCAGTCATTCTAAGAACTACTGACAGCTTAACCTTTCACTGTACCTTACCCAACATGCCTGGGAAGGGCTTAGCCTGGCTCCCATTTCCCAATCAGCCGGAAGTTATTATTTTTTTTAAGTAAACAAATCCTTTGTGACCCTTAGATACAACTAAACAGTGTTTTTAGATCTAGATCAGCTAGGTGATGACTGATGGTGTGGTGACAAGCCCTTCCAAAATGTACCGTATGAGATTACCACCTAGGGACCATTCATAAAGGATGTCACTCTTTTTTTTGGCCAATATTGACCCCCCTCCCTCCCCCATGTCACACCTAATCATACACCCCTCCCCCCCCTGAAATATATGTCACACTGACCTCATCCCCCCAATCCAAAAATTTGTTGGGAATGCAATTTTGTGGACCTGCACAAAACTTTAAAAAACAGCTTATTTTATCTGCCATGAGCCAGTTAAAATGAGAAGCCATAAAGGAAAAGGAAATAGTCAAATTAACGTTCTCTTCAACTGCTAAGGTTATGTCAGGATGGAGAGGGACAATTTTGCTAGGAAATAGCAAGGATCATTCACATGCCACAATCAACAAGAGCACGAGCACATATCCGGGGGCACCTGTATTCTCGAATCCATGGGGGTGGGGGGGCCAGGATTCAGACTACGAACCAACATTGCCAAGGAAGTTGCTGAACGAAGGAGTTATGTTCGGCAGTACAGCCAGTCGGTAAAGCATAGTTTTTAGACGTAAATCGTAACATCTATTTTGCGATTAATTTTACGTAGCTTTCCTTGACAAATTTTTGTCAGCTTTAAAACCAATTGTAAGTAGCCTACATTTGGTTGTTAAGTACAAAATTTAAGTTGTCACATTACCATCACGAAGGCTAAGTAAAATGTAAAAACTCCAACACATCCGTGTACCAGAAGGTATTTTTAAGGAAAAGAGCTAGCATCTCAGTTGGCATTCTTTTGGGCTGTAACTAATGTCCTTGGAAATAGTACAGATCAATCGAAGCAATGGTGTTTTCAGCGGCCAAACCGTACAAATTAGTTGCTTGTGCTGGTTTTCTCTTAAGATCCAGCCGATACTATAGGACAACCTCAACTCAACACCTCTGAAAAGCATTGAGTCAAAGTTCCCCAGAATCAATGCTATGATGTCAGACAGTGACATCTCTGAGTCTATGCACACTTTAGGAATATACTGAGGCTATCTCACCTATATTTCCTCCATTTCATATCTTCTAGGAATTAATGACATGTCGTATTGTGGATGGAAAAACTGGTTGAAGAAAAAACCTTCAATTCAAGTCTTTCTCACCTAATATTCCACGAATCCACGTGGCCTGTTTGTTTCGTTGAAAGAAACGGCTTGTGCATTCCTCTGCCTGATGCAAGCAAGTCCAGATAGTAGCCTACTAGATAGCGCTAGATGCTGCCACCTTCTGCAGACTTTCAATTGGTGGCTCCACTTTCCTAGAATACTGACAGGTTCAACCGGAAGCAGTTTTACAGCCCCTAACTTTCCTGACACCTGAGCACTAGCTGTCAATGTACGGTTAGAGTATTGAAATATAAAAGTGTGACGTCACATTTTTGACAGACCCCCCCCCCCCC
>JAHWFP010007790.1:78306-108503 GCA_023313725.1 Lithobius niger | reverse complement strand
TTGGCACGTTGTGTTAACAATCTCCTATCCCAGTTCCTTCACGAATTCACCTGAAACAAATCCTTACTAAGCCTCAAACCTAAGTATCCGATCCTGCCCTATCCATTTTTATAAGGTCTACCATGCACCAAGTCCCCAAACTTTATTTGATGCAGAATGCAAACGAATGTGATGACCATATGGATAATATTGCAGCTCACGTTAGTTCCATTGACCCCACCCAACACTCTCTCCCCAGGATATAAGACCGAATATATCCATTTTATTACTTCTTTAAAAGTAAACAGATTTATTTCAACAGATTTAACTTTCGTAACAGATAATCCTTTCTTAACCATCTGAGCAAAGATTTGTTGATTTGAATTCCAAATCCCAATTGACTGCAATTGCCTACTTCATCAGTTAAGTTAATAAAAATAAAAAAATATAAGAAAACAAAATCGATTATTTTGTGAAAAGGTTAGGTCAAGAATACGAGCTGTTCTTGGGCAACAGATGATTCCACAATTTCATAGCACAAACAAATTTTAATTTTCGGAAACAATTGCTAGCTTTCTTAGTCACCTGCAAAACAATAAAACATTTACAATACTAAAACTTATATTGCTTAACATCTTACTTACCCTAAAACCACCAACATTACAAACAAATGCAAAAATCCACCTTAAAAACACAGTAAACATAAAACACGGCTTCATATCACCGCCATCTTTGAATGAATCAACCACTGATCCTTATTTAGCTACCATGGGGAGGTTGTTATACATTTCGTGCCATTTTTCCATGTGTGTATAATTTTTTATTGTTTTCATGATCCCTAGTCTATTGCCTGCAATTCGTGGCATATACAATAATAGCCAATAGGCTAAGGGTCATGAATACAATAAAAAAATATATACAGACATGGAAAAATGGGGGGGGGGGAGATGAGGCTTAATGGCGCGTCGACAGCTTGGTCATTAGCGCCAACCTCAGTCACAGTGCAGTGGTCCGGGTTGCCACTGCACCACACATTACAGAGATATTATTCAAACCCCTAATCTAAATCTTGGTTGATCTATTCCAAGATGGCAGTGTTATGAAGACGTGTTGTATGTTTACTGTGTTTTTAAGCTGGATTTTTGCATTTGTTTGTCAGTATTGGTGGTTTTAGGGTATGTAAGATGTGAAGCAATACAACTCTTAGTATTGTAGGTGACCAAGAAAGCTGGCAACTGTTTCCGAAAAATAAAATTTGTTTGTACTATGAAATTGTGTGATCATCTGTTGCTCAGGAACAGCTCGTATTCTTGAAAATAAGAATTATTCAAAATAATGTTTTTCACCTATATCTACTTCATATCCACCCACACCCATACACCTTTGGAAGAGTTATTAAGCTGAGCAAAATTTATTTTTAAATCAGACATTGTGTTACTTGCCTCCTATTCCCTCGAACTTTTATCCATCGCTTTTCACCTGCCAAACCCTCCTACCTTCCTAATCATGTTACCATCATCCTTTGCCTACAGTTTCATCACTGTTGTGACCTAGCAAATTGTATCTTGAATGTCTTTTTATCGTTTTATATTGATTTTAAACAGTTGATAATGGCATTAATTGACCAATTGCTCCGAAATATTGGGTAGCTGTATTTTAAGCCGTATTTTGCATTGTAGTTCAATTTACGTTAAACAGTCTAACAACACAAACATAATTTTGGTAATGTACAGTATCGAAATAAAGTTTGTTAACGTTGGACTTGGCCTTTTAAAATGGGTGAAACTGAGTTTTAATTTTCCTATAATTATGTTACATTTGGATAGGGTCAATAAATTAATATAGGAGAAGTTTTTTACATACAGAATCAATTTTCATGAAATTCAGATAGACCGAATGACACCACGTGTTTCCAGCTTGGGCAAATGCATTTAATATTGACTGCTTAACTTACAAACAAATGGCTTTCAGAAAAAAAATGACTAACATAAAAACTCTTTTATCAATTAACATCTTTACATAATTCAGCAGTTTTTGACTGGAAACCTTCTTACTCGTACGTACCGTTTTTCAGAATTTCGAGTGTCACTAAAGCAGAAAACTATCCGGTTTTCCTTAAACTTATTAAAATCCTTGTTAACAATTTCTTCGTGGACTCCTGCCGAATTTCCATAAAATGATTTTTCAAACTGACCAATGCAAACCAAGATCATTGCCAATAACATCTTTATGCTAATAACCTTTATGCTAATAACCTTTATGCCAATAATCTTTATGCCAACAACACTGTATTATACGCCTTGGGTTAATCACTTGACAACGTATAAACGCAGTTGACTTTTGGAAGACATGAATGCTAAAAACTTTATGGTTGTTAAATCCGATAATTTGTAAGATAATGATATTTTTGTAACGTGCCTACATACTTCCAGAAAATTGTGCCACATTAGATAGCAAACATACAGTTAGCAATCCTGAATTGCCCAGAACGTGGAAACAGTAGTACACTTTACATTAGGTACACAAATAGCAGATAATAGGTGTATTCTCGTGTACACACCGATTTTGACTTGTCTTGGATTTGTATGTGTTCTCCTTTTTTTTGTTGCTCACAGTTTGAAAAAAATTATCTCTGTGGCACCTCTTAATGCAAGTGACAAACAGCTGTGATTTAAATTGAAACTGCAGAGGGGTTGGGTCTTTTATTCATTTTTTTTTATATGAAATCTTAGTTCTTTTGGAAAAAAAACAAGTCGTTTGTCAATATCAAGAACAATATGAAAAGGCAAAACCTGACTTTCATTAATTAATCATAAGGTAACTCCTCAATCATATAAATACTTTTTCCATTCTGATTCTGCCTTGCAACCTTGCCTTTTCTATTTTCTCTTCATGCGAGAATTATCGTCTTTTATATTCAATTTTACAATATGAGATATTGGGTTAAATATGATACTAAGTCCTGATTTAAGCTATCTCCAGTGTTAGTTTCATAAATTCACCACCAAAGGAGTCTGCACACAAAAAGGTTTTTGCCGATCTCCCAGACTGCCAGTCAACTCACAGAATTATGCTGTTCTAACAGCCTCCTCAGCCAATCAGAGAACATTTCTGGTTAGAGATAGATTAAAATATTTCTGTACTTGTCACACGGAAAGAGTTTTATTTCAGTGTAACTAGCCTCGAGTGTCTTTATTGAACTTTATTTTTAATAAATGAATATATAATTTATATTTTATTTTTGTTATGACTATTCTATCTTTTATTCAACTTTATTTTGAATGAATGATTATTTTATTTTTTATGTGTAATCTGTCCTTTAGTTACGATGAAATAAATAAAAATGAACAACTAAATCTAAAACTCCCAGAAACAAGTGGGGTGAATTTTACCATGGACAATGATTACGAAATACTGTCATTTTTGTGACTTCGTCAGTAAATTTCTTTGTGTTTCTTGTACGTTATTTTTGGTTTTTAGTAAATAATTTAAGAACAACTCAAGCTATGGACTAAATATTAGGACCATGGAAAAGCGTTATAATAAAGGTTAAAATGATTTATTTGAACAACAAAATCGGTCAATTTTTGACAAAAACGCGGAAAAATAGCTAGGTTTTATTTTATCGATACTGCTACCAAAAAACATGGTTTCAGTGAGGATTGGTATTCGGTCGAAATATTAACCAATAGAAAAAAATAGTTAAAAAATAGCTAAAAAAAATAGTTAAAATGGGTATTTGACAGCGAAAATTGGTCAATTTCTTACAAAACTACCAAAAAAGTAGGGTTCATCATACTCCTAGCCTATACCAACTGCCTCCTACACCGTGGTGTCTATGAGGGTTGGACTCTGGTAGCAGTATTAGCCAATATTAGTATTAGCTCTAATAAAATGGTTAAAATATTGTATTTGTTGTCAAAATTGGTAATTTTTTTTACTAAACTATAGAAAAAAGTAGGTTTTATCTATATGTACTGCTAGCCAATAGCAATTCTGCTTATGCCATTGTATCTGTAAGGTTTGATATTGGATCGCAGTATTGATGTCGGTACAGCTACCATTATGGTAAAAACATTTTACGTTTAAAGTTCAAGTCTATAATAATAATGAGATTTGCAATCTGTAGTCTAAGGCTCATCCTAGTCGAAAGTCTATTATCCAAAATATTTCTATGGAAAAACTTGAAATTTTAAGTTACATTGTTCTATCGCCACTTAAGTGTGGCCTGCACAGCCTTGTGTGTTTCTCAAATTCATATTTTTATTTTTTTTAAAGAAAAGAAAGCTTTAAACACGTTTTTCTCAAAACTAGGAATTGGGGAGAAAGCATAAAATAAATTTCACATGACGATCTTATAACCTAATTTGGTTGAATTCAATCTGTCGCATTTCATTACCGTCAAAGGGAACTATGTTAAAGGGCGCACATTTGTAGTCAACAGCAATTCGGCATTGTTAATTCGTAGACAAAGTGACGGGAGGCACCTCGCCCACGGGACCAGATGCATCTGCACCACCTGCACATTCGATAGCTACTGTCAGGAGCAACAGTGTTCACAGGGGAAAATTTGAAGTCTGCATGTTAGAATGCCGAACGTATTTCTTCTCAAACAGAGCTTTAATTGAAGTTACTACATAGAACTCACTGGCTAGGTTAATAAAGTCCTTGGCAGTGTAGTTGCCTTGCAGAAGTTTGTGTCGCTTTTAAATTATCTTTTTTTATTTTATCTTTTATTATGACCATTTAATCTGTATGATTGGAGCCATCTGGTTGGTCGGCTTCATACGTCTGTTTTTAGTGGCTGAGGTCAGAGGAAACTAAAAAGTCCTTAATAGTCTCTTTTATCAGGGAGCTATAAAGTCATACACATTGGATTCTGCCAAAGCTCTGATCATTTGCCAGCTCTTGAGTCAGACTTTCAGAGATGCCTTATCACAGAGGCAGCATTTAGTTGATGTCGTTTTCAATCTAGAAAAGGCCTATGATACCACCTAGCGGTATGGTTATCTTAAAAATCTCCATTGCTATGACTTGCTTGTCTAGTTTCATGGTGACCTTTTCGTCTAAGTGTTTTTATTCATCTTCAGGTTGACGCTAAAGCTCGTTTCTCTACCCACAGGAAAGCGGTGTGGCACTACATTGTGTTTTCAGCATAACTGCCTTTGGTAATAGCAATAAACATTCATACTATGATTTCTGTTTACAGATGATATTTTTCTCCACTCGCAATAAAGCAACATGGCTTTTATCTCTCTACCCAATCGTTTTACGGTTTTCACTGATTAAGACTGTTATGAGTCCACTTTTGGCGCTAGTGTGGACAGTTTTCTGGCCTTGTACTCCACCTATGGAAACCTAATTACCGTTATAGAAGAGGCATGATTACTGGGGCTACATGTTGACAACAGGCTTACTTGGTTTCTGTATTTGAAGCAGTTGCGTGACAAATGCAACCAAGCATTAAATACTTGTGAGTTTCGAGTAGTACTAATTGGGATACTGATAGGACTATATTATGGCTGTACCGTGCATTCGACACCTAAATCACAAGTTTGCGGATTCAGGGATTCCTTGCGAGATGATTTATCTTAATTAAAAAGAGCCTTTGATTCAGTTTCTAATAATAAATTAATTGTGAAGATTTCACTGCTGAATATTTGCCCTCCTTTCGTTTCTTGGAACCATTACTACTTCAATGCTGTCCACATGTGCCAATCTGAGGATCATTTAGTGAATGGCGCCCTATACTTCTGAATTCTCCAGGGTTCAGTTTTTGTACTCTGCCTTTAAAGATCAGCCTGTCAGACTTGCCTGCGATTAACTCTTTTGAAAAAGCTAACTATTGCAATAACTTATCACTGTATTGATTTTCTTTTCTTTGTAGTATTTTACAGCAAGGTTTAGATGGTTTTTTTTCTCGTAAGCCAATGGTTCCGAATTCAATACTACGCAGCCCAGCCGTGTGCATTCGGAAAGAATAGTACCCCTGAAGTGCACTCGTGCTCTTGTCAATTGTGCTATAAGAGACATTGTAGGTATTTCCGAGTAAAATTGTCCCACTCCACCCCACGATAACTTCATCAGTTGGAAGCGACATTAATTTGACAGGTTCTCTTTTTTTCCTTGTCCAGCTTTGAACTCAGCCCTAACAATGTATAGCTGTGCACTTTTACAACAAAAATCCCTGGTTCCTTTACATTCTTAGTGTAAAGACCATTATAGTAAATACAAATTATATTCGCAATCGTGTTTTCATTGACAATACCCTACAATTTCTTCGACATGTATTCTTGTCAAAACCGAAATTAAGAAAAATCTCATTTTTTTTATGGTGTATGAAGCGCTGGGTGCCTTCATGTTAACCATTGGCTTGGTGCTGTTATTTTTACTTTACTCATTTAGTCTATGCTGGAATATGGTTTCATTGCACACGTATCAGTCTGCAATACCTCACTAAAGATTTATGACAAAAATTAGGGTTATATTTTAAATCGTAGCTTGAACGTTAAATATTGTTAGTACATTTTCGAGGTTACAACAAAAACTGAAGTTGAAGAATTAGAAAAGCTGAATTGTTGGAAATTGAAATTTCGCATTTTTTCCCTGCAAACTTGTCCCTCTCCACCCCGACATGCCCTTATCAGTTAAAAAGGACGTTAATACAACAATTTCCAATATTTTTTTGAAAATTTAAGACATGGAAGTTGTGGTTTTGCCACTTTTTACTCAGTTTTTTCCTAACCCCAATCGCTACCGAGTGTAACAATGCCTTGTTTTCTCAATTTAAGATTTTGCTAGGCGGAATATTATTTTTACTTCCATTATTTTTGGACTATGATGAAATCACTTTTTTCGGCGTTCTGGCCTTTTTCTACAGCTCAAAATTTAATTATTCTGTCTCGATTTATGATAGATGTGGCTTTGGGTAGTGCAACCACATCCACCGCTAATGCATTGGGAATTTAGCCAAATTTCTAAACTTATAAAATGTGCAAAAATATAAGGAGCACATATCAAGCTTTCTTTCTTTTAGTCATGTTTGCACGTTTATTTATTCATAAGGTGTAGTCAATTATTCTTGTCACAATGTTTTCCCCCGCTTACTATCTTTCACCAGAAATGTCATATTTACCTGTGAAGTAATAGCTTCGGCTGCTGTACAGATAAGATATGCATGATAGAACCTCACAAGTGTTACGTAGATTGTCGCAATCGTATACAACCCTGCGAAATTTTCAGTCAGAATTCGGTAAGACATTGAACATATCTCAAAAGCGACTCGTGCAATTAAAGCAGTGATGGAAAATGAAAACGTTTGTTGTACAGACTGTGCAAGTTGATACAGCTTCTGGTACTGGTTTTCAAAAGATTGAACATACACATCAGAAATATTCGTTTTCAGTGATAAAACGTTTTTTACTTGACGGTTTAGCACCGAAAAGAACTCAGCACACAAGTTAGCAGCGATGACAAAAAATACAATTACGAACACATCACAAATACCCTGCACAAAGTCGTAACTCAGGTGAATTGCTGCAGCAATACTACGAATTCCACCTGCATCAATCATCCATAAGGAGGTTTTTGTAACACAGATAACAAACTGAGGAACGGTATATATTAAACAATACTTTAACTTTCTTAATCGCACTCCAAGTAATGTTTCTGCCGTTTGTAACAGTTGCAACAAATTATAAATCCTCATTTCATGGCACACGTGAGAAATTAACACCAGAGTTGTAAGACAAATTACTAATAAATTTGAAGCAACTTCAACCAGACTGCTAACTCGATTCCAATTTTTTCCATTTGGTAGAGTTAACTTCAATCTTAAAGAAAAACTAGTACCAATGACGATACTCGATAACACTTTGTAAAAAAAGTTTAATGTCTTGTTTCGAATTGACCTTTGACGTTCACAGCTGATTTGCTCATAAAGTCTACCATTCCAACTGATAAGTCCCATCACTCGCCCCAAGATAATTACAGGACGGCATATTGCATAACTGATTGATTGCTGCCTTTTGATTTGTGCTGGAGAAATGTTAACAGCACGTACAGGATAGACATTTCGATGCATTTTAAACTTTTCCGTAAGGGAGTCTGAAAGAAACAAGCAGAAATATTTTAACAGAATGTTTAATACTTACCCAAGAATGTCTCCGTTTCTAACATGAAGAAAATGAAACGTGTTGAATATAAATAATTTATTTTTTTAATACAATTTTATAGATTATTACCTTTTTTGTATTTTCTGTCATACTGAATTATTTTAAAGCTAAATTAACTAAATTGTTATTGTTCTAATGTTTTTAAGATGGCGAATGTCCCTAAGCAGATGTGCAAATCCAGGGGATTACTACAGAAGTTCTCTGCAATAATATTTGCTTGGATCAGCAGGCACCCATCGTTGACTGACTTTTTTTTTTATCATACAATATAAAAGGAAGTGGCTATTTACAAGTAACTGTGCCTGCAACTAATTGACAATTTGCAGGTACTGTATCGGCAAGCTAATTTCAATTCACAAGTATTGCTCGAAAAGTGAATGCACTCCAAAGGCATTCTAGTGGTTCAAATGCAGTAAGATGCATTGCTGTATCAATCGTAGTTTCATCTAGTAATGATCTGATCATCTGATCTGCTGAAGAAACCATTACGAGTGTATGGAAAGACCCTGATAAAGGTTTTAGTTTAGTAATTATTCATTACTGAAATCATCAGATGTGCTTTAAAGTTATGTTTAACCAGTCATTCCAGAGTGCTACCTGATGTAATCTTCGACAAAACTGCATACAAAAGTTTATTTTTCCGGAATAAGCCTTATATACCCACTACGATTATATTACCACTAGTAACCAGCTCTGTAATATTAACATAAACTGACGTTAACTTGTCCGTATTTGAGCGATATGGCGGATTTTTATACGAAAATGTGAACCTAATGCTGCCGTTTTGCACATAAAAGGTTGCATATACACGAGGGGAAAAATTGTACGATTGTACTGTTCCACCATCTGCTACCCTTCATACGAACAATCTTTACACATTGTTCACTGGTGTTTGAAACTTATCAGATTTTTGCACCTCGACTTAACAGGAATAGTTAATGTTTATGTTTACTTCTCCGATAACATTTGTTTGTGCGTGGCTTGTGTATTCCTTCGCTCGCCACATAATTCAACAACATAATTGACAAAAGCTGGCGCCAAAATAGAATCGTGCGGTTTTCTTTAGTGTACAGTCTAACACGTCATTCTGCTTATGATTTATTATTTATTTGTTGCTTGCACTATTTCTAGTGTGGCGGCCAAGAAGCAGGTTGCTTTCTCGCTTGTTATTATGTTTGTGGACTTTACGTCACCAATGAGAAAGATTGAATAACTACTGGAGCCTGCAGTCAGTATGCCCCCTCAGTATCACAGTGGTTACACAGATCAGTTAGTACACGGGAAGTACTGGTTTTGAGTCCCAGTAGGGGCAGTTGTATTTTCTTTCTTTCTTTCTCAGACAGTGTATCTTGCATTCTTACAAGCTCAGTCTTTAATGAAGGCTTCTTCATTAGGCTGCTTCATTAACCCTTTACACTGATTTATTGTTATTTATTTGTTGTATTATTTCTAGTGCAGAGGCCAAAAAGCAAGTTGCTTTCTCTCGTTGTATATCCTAGTGGCCTTTAGCTCACCATTGATAAAGATTGAGCAGCTACTGGAACCTGTAACCATCCCCCCCACTCCCCACCCTCTGTAACATACTGGGATAGTTGCTAAGTGGAAAGTCCTGGTTTTAAATCCCAGTAGGGGCAGTTGTCTTTTCTTTCGTTCTTCCTCAGACGGTGTATGTTGCATTCTTACAAGCTCAGTCTTCAATGCAGACTGCTTCATTAAGCCTTTACATTTACTTATTGTTATTTATTTATTATATTATTTCTAGAGTAAAGGCCAAAAAGCAAGTTGATTTCTCTTGTTGGATATCCTAGTGGCCTTTAGGTCACCATTGACAGAATTTGAACAACTACTGGAGCTCAAACGATATGAGGATTGGGAAAGTGTATAATTTAAATTTTCAACTTTATTAAGTCTGAAATAAGATGACGTATAGTTGGTAATCCTGCAATAGGCGAGTAAGTCTCTAAAAATTTACCTAATAGATTTGTAAAAAAAGCGTTTGTGACTAGTCGTGCCTTGTAGTGCTCAATCTCTCCTGTGGCGGTCTTCTAAATTTTCAGAACCGATTGTTCTAGATCCAGGAGGCAAATGAACAAATTCCCATCTTCCATTGGTGAGTAAATAAGTCCATGCAAACTACGATAACAGCTATCTTGTTACCAATTATGGCGTCCGCATTCAAAGAGCCATCAACGTGCCTTTGCTTCTGCCATTCCAGCTTGTAAGCTGCTAGGCAACCGAACGTTCGACTCCCATCAACTAAGTACAGTGTCCCCTCGCTAATGCTCATGGAAAAATTACACAAATTCCCGGTCCAACTATCCCTACACACTGGCCGAGTGAATGTAAATGTTCACGCTCATTTAGGCCCAGACCACAGGAACGACTGCTAAAAGTAAATTGCGCATGTGCTTCCGGTTAGGCTAGGTCAGCCCAAATCCACCCATCAAGTACCTAACGTCACAAATCGCATTCCTTCTCGTATGCACTTGGAAACGTGCACCATCCACCTAAAAGTTGCAATTACACCACATGAATGCGAACTTAAAGCTAATGTATCAGTTATGGTAGGGAATCCATTACTACACTAAAGTAACTCGCGTTTGGCATATAGGAGTTCAATGCTTCCAACGTGTTTTCTGTTGAAGTTACACATGGGAAAATATTATCTTATGTTTTTACACAAAACTAGGGCGCCTTCATCTATGTGTCTGACATGGAAGCTAAGTATACACTTCCAGTGCACCTGCTCTGATCCTAAACTAAATCATACTTTCCTATTACTCCTGCGACTATTCTCCCATCCACTCCGTTCTCTCCCATCTGCTCTGACCCCTTCCTACTGCATCTCTTCTTCCACAGTTAATACCACGGGACACAAAAGTCCCAATTTGTGCTATTTCGGGGACATTTCGTGTCGCTTGGAAAGTTGAGGGACTTTCGTGTCCCTGCCAGGGGCTCTTGTGTTCCTGACGGCTAAAAACCTGTTTCCCTCTGTGTCCCTGTCACCCTCCAGCACGTAACCAACAGTGCCCATGTGTGTCCCTATGTGTCCTTTTTGGTTTCATTTTTTTTTATTTGCTGCATATTTTAATCTTTGTAGCATGTTTATTATTGGATTTTTTAAATTGTTTTAATTCATTTTTATATATTCTTTAGTTTAGTCCTAAAGTTTAGCCAGTTACGTGGTCATGGGAGTCCCCAATACAATTTGTTATACTTACAGGATGTGCGACATTTTCGCAAGTCTTACAGTACTTTGCACAGTATTGTCGTGCTTCACAGTACTTGGTAGATAATACTAGTGCAGAGTACTTGCAGTAGTACTGAAGCTTGTGTACTATGTACTATTGTACCGTACACAGTGCTGCACTGATCAATCCTGTGTATGTTGCAATACAACGTATCTTTTTACCAGAAATACAACAATTAAATGTAGCAATGTGGCACATGTTGCACTGCAGTGCAACCATTTACCACAAGTACGACATTTGAATGCAGCATTGTGTCACCATGCACATTTCAGTGTGCCACTACTGCAAATAAGGATTCCGAATGTACCCTTGTGTCGCACTGTATCACTGTGTTTATAGCGTATGATACTAAGTACTGTGTTACTGTTCCTGTATTGACTAGCACTTGATAAGGTTAGAAGTTTAAAATTTCTAATCGGTCTTAAACCTCGAAATTTGGTAGCCACCAGCTGGGAGGTTCCTTTAGGCACCCCTAAAGCTTCAGAACTAAGGACCAATTAGCATTGGAGTTATTCCTGAATATGCATTTCGAGTCACAGATTTATTACTAAGAGTGTTGTTTTGCTAATAGCGGCCGTGAAAGGTGGCACACAGTTGGGGATTAAGTATTACTTTGTATATTTGTCAACTCTTGACTGCAGATGGATTAATTTCATATATATCTTGGGAATAAAAGCAGCAAAAAAATATCACCAAAAACTCTAAAAGTGGACACTGTACGTTAATTTTTAATAAGTTGAACTATTTTTGCAGTCCTTCGGAAGTCCCCTGAAATCCTTCTTCATAATTGTCATTATCAGATGAAACAAGACAATTCCAAATCGGCTTGGTTAATTGGCGAAAACGAAATGTAACTTGGTTAAACTTTACAAAACCTAAAGAAATATTTTTAGTAGGATTCTAAATTTTAGCTCGCTACGTGGACATAGGAGTCCTCAGGGAAAAACAAAGCCAAGATTGAGCCAGTTCTGAGGGACACCAAAGTCAATACAATTCCATATTTGGCAGCTGAATTATTATGCATATTGAAGCCATTGTGGCTTTAAACCCAGTATTAAAGCTATTATGTGTATTGAAGCAATTTGAAAACAAACAAATACAATTTGAAAACAAATATTGCATACAAATACATACAATTACACATACAAATTAATGAAATGCAGCAACTAATTAACAAGGGTATTTAATTAGTATAAAGGCAATAAACAAAAGGCAACACTTTAAATGGTAACAATTTATTGTTTTTGTATGAGAACATGATATAATGACAGCTTTAACCAAGGCTGAATGATGGATCAATTTTAAAATGTAGCTGGTTGCATGGACACTGGAGTCCTCAGGAGGGAAAAAATCCAGTTTCAGCCAGTTCTAAAGTCCATATATAATACTGTGAGTCCATTCAGCTGCTGAATGATGTGTCAGTTCTAAAATGCAGCTGTTTGCTTGGCATGGTAGTCATCAGAAGGGTAAAAGCAACGTTTCAGCCTGTTCTAAAAGGGACACACAAAAATTCCATATAACATGTCAGTCGGCCCATTCAGCTACTGAATAATGGAACAATTCTACAATCCTGCAGATTGCGTGGACACAGGAGTCCTCAGGAGGGTAAAAGCCAATTATCAGACAGTTGTCAAGGATACCAAAAGTCTACATAGAATAGTGTGGGTCAATTCAGCTGCTGAATGATGGATCAATTCTAAAATGCAGCCGATACTGCGTGGACACGGAAGTCCCAGGAGGAAAAAAAAGCTAAATTTCAGCTAGTTCTAAGGGACACCAAAAGTCCATATAGAATACAGTAGGTTCATTCCGCTGCTGAATGATGGATCAATTCTAAAATGCAGCTGATTGCACGGACACGGGAGTCCTCAGGAGAGTAAAAAGCCAAGTTTCAACCAGTTCTAAGGGACACCAAAAGTCCATATAGAGTACAGTGGGCCCATTCAGCTGCTGAATGATGTATATCCATTATAAAATGCAGCTGGTTGCTTGGACACGGTAGTCCTCAGGAGGGTAAAAGCAACGTTTCAGCCTGTTCTAAAAGGGACACATAAAAATTCCGTATAACATGTCAGTCGGCCCATCCAGCTACTGAATAATAGAACAATTCTATAATGCTGCAGATTGCGGGGACACAGGATTATGAGGCGCCGTTTGAGCTATTACTAAAAACGTATAAATAAATATATTTAACCTAAAAAATATTTTTTCTCACGTAAATATATATTTCCTAAGAAAATATATTTTTTTGTACCCAAATATAAATTAACTAAAAAAAATTTTTTTTTTCTTACGCAAATATATATTTTTTTTATATAAATATACAGTACCTAAAAAAATATGTATTATTTTCCTACACAAATATACATTTTTTCTTATATAAATATATATTTTTTCTTGCACAAATATATATTGTACCTAAAAAATATGTACGTATTTAACTATATATTTAAATATTGCATCTGTAATTTTTATTATTTCTTTCATAAATCTTTATTTCTCTAAGAGAAATATATAATCGCAGCTCAGATCAATATATGGACTTATCTTAGCACGTGATGATTTCTCACAGAAATAAACGCCACTGTTGATAAAATGGAAAACCTCTGTCTCCAATATATATATTTTTCCGCTCTAATATATATAATTTTTTTGGTTTGACGACCGCGTCACCACAAGCATTCAGTATGCATCCTCCGTAGGACCAATTTTTACCGCTTGGCTGATGCCTGCCGAGCTAAATTGTCATCTCAAAGTACCATAGCAATTCTCCTGGAAAAAAGAGTAGCCTTAGAACAAGTTATTGGTGCATTTAGGCTTAACTGTATTGTGGGGAAAATTAAAGTGTCCTTTTTTGTCCGCGATATCTGTGAACAGGAAAGTTAGAAAGAAACGCTGGTGCTCTCAAGGCCGTCTGAGATGAAAAGTGCGATTCCATCGCCAACTTGATGACAGTAGCAGCGTAGGCGGGTCTCGTTTCGTGAAAAGAATGACATGCTGCATTTATGAGCCTGCCTTTGACCTTGTTCCTACATTTGCCCCGTTTAACGTGGTTACAAACCAATGACACACATTCAGTCAGTTTTGTGGCTACATTTTAAAGTGGCACTATAGACTATCGCCGATTGAAAGTCGTACGAAAATACCGTGGTGCCATCTAGCGAGAGTTTTATTAAAGGGACAGTACTTCGTTAGCCATTTTTATCAAATTTCCTCGATACACTACCGGATGTAGTTTTTTAAGAAATCATCAAACAATTATTAAGTGGTCCACGAGCCCGATTTCAGTGTTAAACGTGGCATTTACCTGTATCTTTCTCATGTTTTCTTGCAGTCCCCCGCCGTTTAGCTTATTCCCGCCAAAGCAGGCCAAGCAGCGAACCAACGTTGAATGAACGATTAGGGACTATATTCGATCGCACGCCTGACGACGGAATCGGGAAAGAAACTTGCCAAAGTAAAGGCACACTGAGAAGCTGCGTTCCTCGAGCATTACAGTCGAGAGGAATCATGCAGCCGCTGTCAAATGGCTCATTTCCCCCATGATGCAACCACTATCTCTGTTTGGCCTTGGCCAAAGTGTTACGCGATCGACGAAACTATTTTTGCGTGTAAGTCTAAAGAACGATAATGAAAAGTGGTCGAAGTTGAATTCCGAGAATAAATTAAATACGGATAAAGAAATAGCTAGATTTCTTCTTGACTAATGCTGACTTGCTTACTATTGAAACATAGGGGTATATTATTAGCGTCGTAGAGTGCTCCTTCGTTGCACCCATGTTGCACCTATGTAATGAAAGGTGGCGGGAGGAGGAAACACGACTTGTTACTTCAAATATATTGCTTATTTAAACCCACAAAACTGCGTTCATTGTTTGTGAAAAAAATTCTTCCACCGACCGTTTTTCGTTCAGTGTTACGGAAAGAAAACTTTTTATTAGACCAATTTTTTTTTTATATAATTGAACGATAGGCCGTAGTCGTTTCTAGGGGTGACTCCCGTCCTCTCCCCGTAAAAAAATACCCCACTGCGGTAAATTTTTTGACCCACCTTCTTGCATATTTTCGAAATTTTCAATTTTTCAGTTTTTATAATCCACTTTTTTTGACGGAGGACTCTTCGGTTTGCGTGGAGGCTGGAGGGGATAAGGCACAAGATGAACTACTACATATTATTACATATTATTACCCGTTATTATAACGGGTCCAGTGAGTTATCTTTATGCCAGTTGAGGATGTGGCCATAGCGACTAAGGCGCTATGCAAGTGATCTGGGGGCGAACTGGGTAGCCGGTTCGAATCCGGGTCATGCCACTCCGACGAAACGTAAGTGCATAAAGGTGGCTTACTGAACTACGTTATTTCTTGTGTATGTTTTTCGCTGTTGGCTTGTTTCCGATTTTCCTTAGATTTACGTAATTCGCATCAAGACGATTTTGTAATTATTTTTTACTTCTTGGAACGTGGTTGCAGGAATCGATCTACTGTTCTCATTCTCATCACTCTGACGAATGGGCTGTGCTCACTCACCTACTTCCGTGGCCCCTCACAGCTTTAATGCTGACTGTTGGGACTTATTTTTTTTATTTTCCTTTAACTGGATTTTTTCTTCAAAATCACTTTGATAATATGGCAGTAAGGTATTGGGAGAAGGGGTTTATAACGATGGAATTTCACGTAGGCCACTAGTAGCAAGCCTTAAAGTCACACTATTACCGTTTGAGAGTCTGCTGAATCTGAGACCATCTAGAGCTATCTAGTAGTGTCTACCACGGCTCCCTACAAGCGAAGGAATGCATAACGCAATTTCTTTTAGCGAACCAAACAAGCTACGACCGCCTTCATTAATGAGTGAACATTTGGTACGTCCTTTTTCACTTGAGAGCATGCTGTAAAAGTTAACGATAAAACTGTCGCTAGATGGCACCACGGTATTTTCGTACGACTTTCAATCGGCGATAGTCTATAGTGCCACTTTAAAATGTAGCCACAAAACTGACTGAATGTGTGTCATTGGTTTGTAACCACGTTAAACGGGGCAAATGTAGGAACAAGGTCAAAGGCAGGCTCATAAATGCAGCATGTCATTCTTTTCACGAAACGACACCCGCCTACGCTGCTACTGTCATCAAGTTGGCGATGGAATCGCACTTTTCATCTCAGACGGCCTTGAGAGCACCAGCGTTTCTTTCTAACCTTCCTGTTCACAGATATCACGGACAAAAAAAGGACACTTTAATTTTCCCCACAATACAGGTAAGCCTAAATGCACCAATAACTTGTTCTAAGGCTTCTCTTTTAAATATAGAGTAGCCTTAGAACATATATAGCCTTAGCCGTATATATTTATGTTAGACAAAATATTTTTTAAGGTTAAATATATTTATTTATACGTTTTTAGTAATGGCCCAAACGGCACCTCATACAGGAGTCCTCAGGAGGAAAAAAAAGCCAACTATCAGCCAGTTCTCAAGGACACCAAAGGTCCACATAGAATACCGTGGGTCAATTCAGTTGCTGAATGATGGATCAATTCTAAAATGTAACTGGTTGCGTGGACACGGGAGTCCTCAGGAGTGAAAAAGGCCAAGTTACAGCCAGTTCTAAGGGACACCAAAAGTCCATATAGATTACAGTGGGTCCATTCAGCTGCTGAATGATGAATCAATTCTGAAATGTAACTGATTGCTTATACATGGGAGTCCTCAGGAGAGAAAAAGGCCAAGTTTCAGCCAGTTCTAAGGGACACCAAATGTCCATACAGAATACAGTGGGTTCATTCAGCTGCTTGAATGATTGATCAATTCTAAAATTCAGCTGATTGCACGGACACTGGAGTCCTCAGGAGAGAAAAAGGCAAAGTTTCAGCCAGGTCTAGGGACACCAAAAATAAATATAGAATACAGTGGGCCCATTCAGCTGTATAATGGGGAAATTCTTAAATTCAGCTAGTTAAATGGATACAGCAGTCTTCAGGAGTCCACAGAAGTCCCTCTTCATAACTATTGTTATCAGATGAATCAAGATAATTCTAAACTGACCTAGCTAATTAACCAAAATGCACCTTAACCTAATTAGGTATGGAATTACCTAAACAAAACAATTGAAAATGCCAAAATAGGCGAATTATTTACAGATTTTGTAGGTTTATTTAGCCTGGCTGATTAGAAGCTGAAGAGGCCATTAAATCGTAACTAACTAGATTAATAAAAAAAACTAATTAGATAGATTTGAAGCAACGATTTAAACCTCAGCCAGTTATCTGGACACAAGAGTCCTCAGGGGTCCCCAAAAGTCCCTCTTCACAACTGTTCTAATCAGCTGAATCAAGATAATTCCCAACTGGTTTAGTTACTTGACCATTATTCAATTTAACCTAGTTAAGCAACAAATTATCTAAACAAAACAATTGAAAGAGTAAAATTAAGTCAATTATTTAAAGATTTAGTTAGGCAGATTCAGCTAGGTTAACTGGAAATAAGACGAACTGATTGGTGTTGAATCCTAACTATTTAGCTTAACGAAAAACTAATTACACAGTTTTGAAGGAACTAATTCCAGCACCTCACCACCCTAATGTAACCTATATATTATTATTTTTTAACTGGCTGAATTTCTGATTCAGCTGCTCAATGATAAGCCGGACGGCTGAATGCACAAAAAAGGCATTAATAAATGAGTAATAGGAACTCTATTAGTTAGCCCTAATTAGGTTTTGATAGGCGCAATGAATGGCTGAATTTTTCAGTGTCAGTGTGTGTCCATGATTCAGCCAACTTTCGGGCTGAATTAAGGTTACAAGGGGAAGAATTATCCAGATCGGATTTTTGTTTTCCAGATTGTTAGAGGGGATACTTTTGCAGTTTTTTTATGAAAAAAATATTTTTTTTGGTATTAACATACCAGTTCAGTCTCGCTTCCTTCGTCCCCTTTTCCTATCCCTTTCCCTTTTCAAAGTCCCAAACACTAAACTGGACCTACTTTACAACCAATCTCCTGCTATGGACCGCCCACTATGGACCGCCCACACCTCCTCGTTTTTTCACACCTACTTGGTTTCACACAGTCTCCACGGTTTCGTCACCCTCTTATCAACTTCTACCACCATCATTACTTCCCTATCTTCCAAACTCAACCACTCCATTTCACCCGACAACTTCCTTTGCTGTCATGCTAACAATTGCTCTTCTTAGTTCGTTTCATTCACTCAATTAGCGTGATGCTTTTTATCAAGTGAGTAGTTTTCATGTGCTGTTATCTCTTTCATTACATTGGATTCTCTTCCACACCATCTCTGCGCTTCTCTATCTTCCTATCAAATTCCAAGTTCATCATAGCTTCCCTGCCCTCAGACCCAACCACCCCATTTCCCCCTAGACACTTCCCTCACAGTGTAGCTAACATACGCATATTTTTGTTCGCATCTCTTCTTCCTGACAGACTTATAATGGAGAAACGGGTTTCCCATTGGCTATAATATGGAACAGTTCTTTGGTCATTATTCCTCGACATCATGATGGATTTCCGATCATTTTTTTAAGAATCACCCATAGTTAGTCCTCAACGCAAAATGTTGTCATTATCGAGCAAGTAGTTGTCGTTGCATAGATAGAAGTTTCATCATAGGGGTTCTGCTCACTTCGCAAGCGTCGCTCCCATAATTTCGGAAGCACTAACAAACGTTTCACACCAACAAGCTATTAAGCAGAGCTTCAAGTAAGATACCTTAAAAAAGTTTAATACTCAATACAGCATTCCCCGAGATCACGAAGAAGAAGCATGTAACAATATACTAATAACATGCATAGTACTAATGTCTTAGAATTTAAAACTAATGATGATTAAAAGTAGATATCTATTCAGTTTAATAAACTGCTAAAGTGCATAAAGCGTTATTACACTCGAGCAAACAGCTACGTTGGGTAATACCTTTAATAACTGTCATTACCTCATGATAACTTTTGAAACTACACACCAACCAACACTGTTCCGTAACAAAATAATCCACATTCAGGAGGGGGAGACTGATGCTATTCCCTCAATATAAACAATTAGGAAAAGACGGCTGTCTGTATTTAATCAATGTTTAAATGCTAATAAAATAGAGTCACAGAAACCCCACATTAAAGGGTGGGACCAACGACCCGCCATGACCCTGTGACAATTGTTAAAGGACAAGCAGTAACCTCCATCACACCGCTCAAAATTATTAGGAATGTTATTTTGTCACCGTTAATCTAGAAAGTGATGCTGCTTTTTCTGTGGAAGGCAAATAACTGTTGTTGGTAAATAAATGCTTTACGAAACGTAACCCTGTGTAGTTCGGTTGGTAATCATCACTGCACACGTAGTTTGGCTTTTTACTGCACCGTGGTAATCATTACGAAGAATGAAAACTACGTCATGACATATCTACTGTCTGTTAATAACCGATACAGTTTAAATTGATAATGCACTAATGGAGCATTATGGTCTTACCGTTTCAATCAACTTTGCCAACACTCCCTCTCTTTACTTGATTTCGGTATTCACCTCTTGCGGTTCTTAATTTTCATTAGTATGAGATATGTTTGAACTTCCTGCGGACTAATTAAAACGAAAGTATGACGTTAACTTGGTGCTGAATTTTATTTTGGAAACAATATGTTCCTTAGAAACACTTATTCAACAAATGCGAAATCACATTGTAACTATATATCAACCATGAGTAGCACTTTAAAATAAATAAATTCCATTGAGAAAAATAAACTGGTCATTTTCTTGTTGACAATTTGGTTTACTTTCTATTTAATCTGCCAGAATGATTATTACGACTGAAAATTTTATATTTTCTTTGGTAGCGTAAAAACATACCTTCTTTTAATTCATTATCATTCTTTCCTATTTGAATTTTAAAATTACATAAGCAATTTGAGCAATTATGTGTACCTAGTTCATACATAACTCTTTATTTTCCAAACACTGCTATCTAAACCAAATACATTCATAATATATATTGCTGCGAATGCCTTTTATTAGGAATTGGCAGTAAAAACAGTCACCGTAGGACACGTTTTTCTGCTGGTCTTTTCCTTGTAATTCAACTGTCTCCGCCATTATTTGCTAAATTATGGTCAGTTTACTTTACTATGAATGCATTCCCCTTCGTTCCATATACCTCCTTCATTGACCTCCTACATATCGCTGTTGTGACATTTTCTCTGCATTGACGATATTTTCACCAACAATCTGCAATTCTAGTTATCCTCAACATTATCAGCCTTTGGATTTCGCAAGACTCCCAACATTTAACAATTAAGTTTTAGAGCGAGTTGCTAATCATTGTAATCGTAATCTGTCAGGCTATTTCGTCACATTCATTTCCCGAGTTTAACAATGAAAAGTGGTCACAAAGCAAATATCAAATATCACTTTTCAAATGTCATCCCATTGTTGTATGCACGAGGCAAGCTGACCTGAGCAAAGGACTCATTAGATTAAGTCATTCTGATTTTGGCATTGGAGCTAAGCAGTACCTTCCCAGTCCTCTCTTCCCAATGGCTTATTTTGGTGTAATTAGCTGAGAAACTTAACTCCAATTCCTAGTCCCGATCCTTCGTTGGCTTTACCGCAATGTAACTTCACCATTTGGCTCGAGTCAGCCTGGCTGCATCATAAGTCACGCGAGCATTAAATCCCATCTTTTAATACCTGAACCAACCAGTCTGGTTATGATTCATTTCACCATCGTAAGCTTAACGTTCCATCTAGTCCTACAAACCTCACCAAACCCTCCTGTATAGGTAGTCTTCATTATCTCAAATCTCCTAGCAGTAGTAAACTACACCCTCTGACAGTGCTGTGAATATTCATATCCCTAAGGAAATCGGACCCAGCCTTCTCATTATGAGCACTATTAAAGAATTTTGGACACTACTAGCAGTAAATGCTGGATGTGGGGAACTGGGTACATCCTAGGATTAGGTTCGGGTTGCAGGGCTAGAATGGAACCTTAGGATTGTGAAGGTGAAATGAGCCAAAACCATAGATTAAAGAACTCTCCCCGCTTACAGATATGACACTGGCGCGATAAGTGGTACCTCATTTTCTTTTCTGCTGAGTCATACTTCGCACTTGCTTCGCCAGCAGGTGCAGCGATCGCCCGCGAGAACGCGGTATAATTGGAACGACTATCGCAGAAAATACGCATGCATGCGCTGTGGTTTTCATAACGCTACCGTAGCGGAAGTAGGTTTAGATAATTTTTGGGTTTCAGTTTCGCTATCTGCTAGTGACATCTGGCGAATCAAGTGCGAGAACATGAGCCATCGCACCGACGCGTTGCTGAAACGAGGTCCCATTTTTGAAGTGCTGGCTAAGTTACGAGTTTCGTATCTGTGAGAGGGAGAGTTCTTTAATCTGTGGCCAAAACCATACTGGCTGGTTCAGCTGTTGAAAGATGAAATTTATTGCTCGATTCATGCGATGAAGGCTGCCCACCTCTAGCCAAGTCGGGACGCTGCATTTGGGCCAAATAAGGATTAAGGGGTTAAGGTTAAGTTTCGAACTTAATTTAGGCCTTCTGGGATCCACTTTGAAGGGAGAATTCGAAGGGTGCTATTGAAAGCCGAAGCAAAAATTGTAATGCTTTGATCGCATGAGAGCTTGACTTAGATCGGCTCGCCTCATGCCATACAACAATGGTGTTGCATTCGACACCTAATAAATTTAACAATATTTGCAGCACCACATCTTTTCATTGTTGTACACGGAAAGGAATGTGCAGAAATTGTTTAACAAATTACAGTGATATGTAGCTAGTACTAATCTTTACTTTTAAAGTGTTGGAGTCTTGAGAAGTTCGTAGGCTGATAATTTCACAGACTTGAGGATAACTTGAAGTGCAGTTTTTTGTGGTCCAAATATCACCAAGGTGGTAAAAATGTCACATCGTTATGTATCCTTTAATTTCAGGATTTTTCTGTGAAGAAAGAATGGATGATGTCAATATGTATTGCATACAATCCATTACCTCCCACATTAACATAAAAAATTATGGGGAATAAATGCACATGCGTACGTAATTCCGTCTGTCAGTAATCAAGCTGATTTGGCCTTCCATCATGTTTAAATTTTCAGATCTTACCCAAACCATTGCACTTAGCCTAGTGCACAAAGAACACATGGTGTTTGTTCTAACGCAACCAGCATGTCAACCAGCAACCAGCAGTTACCAACAACAACCAGCAAGTTTTACAGCATTGAGTTTTCAATGAACTCACGCGACCTACTCATTAGTTTAATGTATACCATTACGGCTAATTAAAAGACACACTTGACGTAGCCATGATAAATGTGCCCAGCAGTTTAAAATATTTAATTATATTCTGTAAATTTTAATGACACCGATTGATAACTTCGAATTTATGCTTTCCCTAACCCCCAAACCAGCCAAAGGCACGTTCCTCTGCTAAACTACAGCTCTCTGCAAAGTTTCAGCTATATTCACTGCATGGAACAATTTATTAATTGGACTTCGCAAGACTCGCAACATTTAACAATTAAGTTTCAACGTAAGTTGCTAACCATTGTAATCTGTTAGGCAATGTCGTCACACCTATTTCTGTGTTTAACAATGAAAAGTTGTCAAGTACCAAATATAAAATAACTTGTCAAATGTCACGCCACTGTTGTACGCGCAAGCCGAGCCAACCTGAGCAAAGTACCCATTGGATTAAGTAATTCTGATCAGGGGATGGCTCTTTCAGCTTTACTTGTCTGCGTTGGATTTCCAAGATGGCGACCCCCTTCAGAAAAAGGTGAGTATCGATTTCGTTTTAATTACATGCGTTAATTTCATTATAAAAGATAAGCAAACCATGAATTGATTAAACTAAGTCGTGTACTGCAACGTGACACTTTGAGCTTGGTAAAATTTGAAACGGCCGAAATTAACTTCCTAATAATTCGTCGAAATACACTTCTTGAGCTCATAGAAAAATACAAGCAGACGATACAACAAGCATAAAGTCGGTAGCAGAGGACACAGAACACGAATTCAATTACTTGTTATAACCTAAAGCAAAGAATAACTTCACTTAATATGTCAGTAACGTAAACAATTTTTATTTGGGAGGGGGAGGATTCAAATTTTACGCCCCGCTTTGCACACTCTGCGGGAAAACGTGTGACCACCTTATTTTTAATGTATATTTACTCTCACTTTACGTCATATGTGGCCTCATCAAAGTTTGCCCCATGCCACCCCAATCCCTCCCTCTGCCCACTGTTCGACTTCACATTTGCTGTTGCAAAATGAAATAATCCAAATTGATTTTTATTTCATTTTTAGCATGTAGAGTAATGAAGCACACCACAATGTTTCCAATTTGCCAAATTTTGTTTCAAGTTCCAAGTAGTTCAATTATTTCGAAAGCTTAAATAAATTTATACTTCATCGTTTAGTAACTCAGCTTTGACACTAACTCACCTAACAGTGATAACAGGGTCCGAATCTGCAGCGTAGCTTACGTTTGATTTTGCTGTTGGTGGTGCACACCTCTAGTACGAACGAAATCTTTCTCAGATTGACGGTAGCGCCAACCTGGCTCCTGGCAGTGGTGAATACACACGGATAGGATCTACCATGAATGTTCACTCTCTGGTGTAATTATATAATATATCTAACTCTATGGTTCTGATTTTGGCATCGGTCTAAGCAGTACATAGCCAGTCCTGCCTTCCCATTTCTTCGCATTTGGCCTATTCACTTAGAAGTACAGAATCTCACTTACGCCGTCTTTGGCCTTAACGCAACGCAAATTCCGTACTTAGCTAGAGTCGACCAGGGTGAATCATGAGTCAGGCGAGCATTAAATCCCACGTTTCAATAACTGAACCACCCAGTCTGGTTATGACTCATTTCACCATCGTAAGCCTAACGTTCCATTCTAGTCCTGCAACCCTAACCTAACCCTCGTATACAGCCAATCTTACTTCTCCAAAATCACCTAGTAGTGGTCACCAACTCATTTTAATAGTGCTGACAATATTCATATTCCTAAGGTCATTGCTATAGGAATGGTGCACCAACTGGGAATTGGATCCAGCCTTCCCATTGTAAGCACTATTAAATGATTTTGGACACTACTAGCAGCAGATGCTGGATTTGGGGAACCGGGGAAGACAAGGTTAAGGTTAGAGTTGCAGGGCTAGAATGGAACGTTAGGCTTATGAAAGTGAATTGAGTCATAACTATACTGGGTGGTTCAATTATTAAATGATGGAATTTATTGCTGGCCTGATACGATACAGGTAGGCCGCCGACTCAAGCAAAGTGGTGATGCTGTATCACGGCCATAAAAGGCTTAAGTATGGGGGGGGGAGCTTTTTGAAAAAAAAGTACTAATGGGGACCACATTTCTGGATCCAAATTTCAGTTCTGATTCCGAAAAATTGGGTTCTATTTTTCGAAATTTCCTTTTAAAAATGTAGAAAAATTTCCAACTTTTGGTCAGCATAGCCATGATGTACTAAGCTATCTCACACTGTTTCTAACTCAAATTTGGTCAAAAATACACAAAATAAAACGCCCATTTATAAATCGAACGTGCAAATCTGAGTTGAATGATGTGGTCCTCGTGTTCACCCTCTTTCAGACGCCATGTCCAAAAAAAAATTGGCATTCTTGGCACTCTCCAGAACCGTAAAGAGACAAACCATATAAAATAAAACGAGAATAGTTTTGAGAGCCAAAATGACATCTAGTTGTACGGTTGTAGTAAACGTTGGCTGGACTGCACTTGGATTGATACTTGGGGGGGGGGGGGGGGGGGGATACCACAACGTTAATTTAGAAGCCAACGGAAGAGATAAAAAAAAAACTGCACAACGGATGGCATTAACTAAGAAATATGCACAAATTATGAAAAGCAATGAACATTTATTCGCTTAACTAATGATAATTAATGATGATTCGCTTAACTGCCAACGGCTGAAACGTTCGAAAATCAAAAGTTAATAAAACAATAATTGTCGTAGCGAATAACAAATCTTTATTACCATGCGTCCCAATTGCACAGCGGATGGACGGGGGAACCACCGAAACGGGACGCAGATAGGACGGACAACTACCGGAGATGTAAACAAACACGTGACACATGCACAGTGATTTTAGATAAACAGACGAACGCACAACAAACAGCAGAAAACGACGTCAGTTTAAAACTAAACATCGTCGTGTTGTTGAGCTCAAAACTTAAATGGCAGAGAAACATGCAAGATGGGATGGAGGCGGGATAGGGGTTGTGAATTATTCCAACTCGTCAAAGACGTGAAAGGGAGACAAGAGAAGGAAGGGAAGGGTGGCTCATTCCCTTAAGGAACCAACAACTGGGCAACAAACTATAGACCAATTTTTTAAGCCAAATCTTCTCAATCATCCATCTGGGACTTCGGTAAACAATATCACCACCCGAAAAAAAAATGGAACTGAAGCTAACAGAAAAGGAAACACCAGCATCACAAGGGATTGGAGTGATCTGACAGAAGGCGACGAGGATGGGAATTCTCTGCACCTCTCTGGATCAGAAGAACTTCTCAACAACTTAACACAAGATGATCTGGAGGCTGATCCTAATATGCTCTAAATTCAAGAGTAAAAATGTTTCCCCAAAGGGTTGTTTGCCACATAAGATTTCCAACAAAACTTTTTACTCTCTAAAGCTCTCAAACTTTAACGCTCAGGGGCTGCTCAGCAAGCTTGATGAACTCAAACTTCATGTCAACACGGAAAATCCGGATGTGATCTGCGTCACCGAGACGCACCTTTCCAGCAGAGTGGACAACTGCACCCTTGGGCTTCCAGGTTACATTCTGTATCGTTGCGACAGGGATACCAATCATCATGGTGGTGCCGCCATTTATGTTAAATCTTGCATCCCCTCGACTCTCCTTGGTTCCTCTTCTGACCCTCATGGAGAGTGGGAATTTATTCAGTGCCGGTTGAATGTTGCTAAGGATTGTCATCTGCATGTGGGCTGCTGCTATCGAGTCCCAAAAATCACCTTTCAAGTCAGCTGGCCTGCTCTCCTTTCGTCTCTCAATCATTTCATCATGCTGTCCAAGGGCTGCCAAATGATCCTCACTGGTGACTACAATTTCCCTACCATAAATTGGACCACGCTCCTTACTTCCCAATCGGAAAATAGTGCCGCTTTTGAATTCCTGGATTTTTTACAAGACCACGGCCTCCTCCAACATGTTGTGAAGCCTACCAGACATAGAACAGGACAAAACTCTAGCTTACTTGATCTTGTCATTACCAATGCTGACCTTACTGTTTCTCCCATTATTCACTACCCCCCCTTTGGGCTCAGTGACCACGATGTTCTTTGTTATAATCTCCAAATTGTCTTTCACATTAATCTTCCTGGTGGTCCCCGTCCCAATTATAGAAAAGCCGACTTCATGTTAATCAATGACATTTTTGCCTGTATTGACAGGCCTGCTGAGCTCAGGGGGTGGGACGTGGACTCCCAACTTGAAATTGTCGAAGATTTCATTCTTGATGTTATTAAGAATTTCATTCCTGTGTTTACCCCATCCACCAAGAGTGCCCCACCTTGGCTGGACCACAACATCAGGTCCCTGATTAGGCAGAAAAAACGTGCATATAATCGTCTTCGTGACTTTCCCTCCCCCTCAAATATGGCCCTGTTCAAAGCTGCCCGGAGTGCTGCCGTTTCTGGTCTTCGCTCTGCCCGTCGTGTTTATGAGGAATCCATTATTCTCAAAGCTAAATCGGACCCTAAGTCACTTTTTGCCTATGTTAATCGCAATAGAAAGACTGCTCCTACTACCTGTCTGAAGAGTAATAACGGTCCTATCTTGCTCGATGACCTTGATATTGCGGCGGAATTTGGTTCGCATTTTGCCTCTTCTTATCTGCCACATCTTCCCAGCCCTCCAATGGATGCTGGCTTCATTACTACTCCTTTCCTGTGCTCGGACGTGGAGCATGCTTTCCTTGCTTTAAGGGAGGATTCTTCCTGTGGCCCTGATGGCATTTCCCCTCTCTTTCTCAAATCCTGTGCAAAATCTCTTGCTACCCCCTTCTTTTTGATCTATCAAAGTTCCTTTTCTTCCTGCACTTTTCCTACTCGTTGGAAAGATGCTAATATCACCCCTGTTCATAAGGGTGGGTCCCTCCATGATGTTAATAATTACCGGCCGATTAGTCTACTTTCTGTCGCTTCTAAAATCCTTGAAAGGTTTTCCATAAATCTGTTATGAGCATTTGTCAACATCTCAATATCGACTTTAAATTCCAACACGGTTTCCTCCCAGGCCGTTCTTGTCAATCTAACCTTCTTGAAACTTACAACCACCTTACCACCTTCCTGGACAAAGGGATGCAATGTGATCTTGTATTCTTCGACTTCCGCAAAGCCTTTGATTCTGTTTCTCACTCCCTCCTCCTTAACAAACTGTCATATTTGAATTTTCCTAAATCACACATCGCCTGGATCAACTCTTATCTTTCTCAGAGACGACAACGTGTTAGTCTCAGGGGTTCCTCTAGTGATTGGGTCCCTGTTACCTCTGGGGTGCCCCAGGGATCTGTTCTGGGCCCCCTTCTTTTCAATCTTTTCCTGAATGACCTCCATTCTGTCATCCACTCCTTTAGCAGGAGCTATGCGGACGACCTGAAAATTCTTTCTCCCGCTTATCTTCATCAAGATCTTCAGCAAGACATCGACGCTGTTGCCATCTGGTCGACCAAAAACTGTCTTGCCCTTAATCCTCCCAAATGCATGGTGCTGCATTTTGGGCATAACAACCCACACTACAGCTACCGCCTTGGTAACTCTACTATCCCTACTAATACGTCCCATAGGGACTTGGGCATTTTGGTTGATTCGTCTCTTAAATTTCATGTTAATACTAACTATATCATCGGCAAAGTCTTTAAAAAAGCCCACTATATTCTGAAAACTTTCTCTGCTGTCTCACCAAAGCTGTTTGCTCTCCTGTACAAAACCTTCCTTCGCCCTACACTCGAATTCTGTTCTCAGATTGGCCGCCCCTGTTATGCCTCCTTCTTCGCCCGTCTTGAAACTTGTCAGCGCCGCCTCACAAAATGGTGCCTTCCCCTAAAACACTTCTCTTACGAGGAACGTCTTCGCAAACTGAACCTGACCCCTGTCAAAACCAGATTCCTCCGTGGAGATCTTATCCTCACGTACCAAATCTTAAACCACCTCATTGACGTTCAGGCTGCTGACTTTTTCTGTCTTTCTCATACCATGACCAGGGGGCACCCCCTTAAACTCTGTGGAAGTATTTCCTCCGGCAACGTGCGTCACAGGTTTTTTTCTGAACGTGTGGTCGAGGCATGGAATGCTCTGCCCGTCTCGGTTGTTCTTTCCCCTTCACTTGATTCCTTTAAAAATCGGCTGGACCACTTTCTTGCTTAGGCTTTTTTGGTAGTTGGCCCCTGGTTGGTCTGTTTTTTTTGGTGGTTGGGGTGGGGGGAAGGGGGGTGGGTGCTTCTTGGCTTACAGCTTGCACCGTCGGGTTTTCTATTCTATTCTATTCTATTCTAGAAGACCGGGTATGTATACTAATTGCTACCTGAGCGGGTTCCCTCTCAGAAAACACTACTAGTGTCTTCTAAACAAAAACGTTTAATTCTCTGTTGTTTCCCGTCATCTTTATATGCTGTGTTAGGTGAGCTTCACGCACGTTCATCCCTGAGTAATTGTTACACAAAGGTTACTATCTGCTGCCCGAGTGTCAAGAGCCACAGGCCTGAGCCATGTTGGTTCTTTGCACGAGGAAAGCAGGAGATAACTTATTTATCTACCAATGTCCACATGTCAGAACGACAGTAAGGACTTTCGGGCAATGGACAGCCAGGTCGTGCGGCCAGTGGTCGTCGCTGCCAAAAAAACATGGCCACATGCCGTACGACCACGTCCGTTTTTCGTTGATAATTCTCGATCGCGTAGTGGATACTGAACACGGAGCAAGTAAGACTGGCCTATGGTCGCCTGCATGCCGCTCGGGATCCCAGTTGCTGCCACGACTCTCTGGCTGCCGCAGCGAAGTGCGCTTTGCAACCTGACCAGCGGCTTGTCTGCCATGTGCATACTTATGTAGTGAACAACAATGCAAGGTGAAAAGGAAAAATTAGTTTGCGTACAGTGTTCAATTATGGATTCGGAATTGGTAATCGAAGATTTGTGTTATTTATAGAGTGATGGAGATATTCGGAAAGAGTACAAAAGATATTATTGGAAACGGTTGTGTTGGGTCACAGTGTTTATTACGGAGAAAAATAACTTGCCACTTAAAAATAATCTAAATTTTCACTTTGAATTTATTTTGGCACCGGTTCTAAGTAGTGCATTCCCGTTCCTCCCTTCCCATTTGTTCCCGTTTGGCCTAATTCACTTAGAAGTCCAAAACATCACTTATGCCATCGTTGGCCTTAACGCAACTTCCCTACTCGGCTAGAGTTGACCAGGGTTCATCGTAAGTCAGGCGAGTATTAAATACCACGTTTCAGTAACTGAACCACCAGTCTGGTTTTGACTCATTTCACCATCGTAAGCCTAACGTTCCATTCTAGTCCTGCAACTCTAACCTAACCCTCGTATATAGCCAGCCACCCACCCTTGTCCCAAATGACCTAGTAGTGGTCACCAACCCATTTTAATGCTGCTGACAATATTCTTATTCCTAAGGTCATTGCTACAAGATACAAATAATAATAATAATAATAATAATAATAATAATAATAATAATAATA
>JAHWFP010007790.1:65955-78206 GCA_023313725.1 Lithobius niger | reverse complement strand
ACAAGATATACATTTTATTTACATAAAACTTTCCACATTTCATAACTTATTTACAAAAAACACATTTCACATACACTATTTTAACAATTTAAAATTTTCATTTAGAGTTAATTTAAGTTAATTTAATCCATTTAATATCTTATATGTGTCCTATTCATGTATCATTTGTTACCTAAAGGCTGCTTATTGTGATTGTATTAACCACTTTTTGATTTTACGCTGCATTTCACTGTTGTTTAGTATTTGTCGCAGTTCTTGAGGAATCAAATTGAAGTATAAAGGTACCAGATATTTCGTAGTCCTTTTTCCATATGAATTTCTCCATATTGGTTTTTGTAGCCAGGTATTATTATTTCTCATATTTCTGTTTACCATAGTTTTGTGTTCATCCTTGTAATAGTTCTTTTTTATAATGTTCCATTTTAATGATGTGTCAATTTTCATTATTTCAAATTTTTTATATAACTCATCAGTCTGTTGTATTTCATTGTTTCTGAAAAGTACTTTCATTGCTTTGTTAGTTAATTTTTGTATTTGTGCCATGTTGCTTTTTGATGTGGATCCATACACATTAAGCCCATAATTTATGTTTGACATTATCAATGCATGAAAAATCATCTTCTTATTTTTTGTACTCAGTATATTCTTTAAGTTATATAATCTTGGGATCATTCTCCTTAGTTTTTGTGTAAGTATATCAATATGTTTGTAAAATTTCCAGTTTTTATCAAGCTCAATTCCCAAATATCTTGCATTATTTACTTTTTTTATCTTAGCACAATCACAGTTACAGTTACATTTTCTATCACATGTTCTTATTGTTCCTATGGCTTCTTGCATGTGTGATGTTACTATTGGTAGAAAGCATGTTTTTTCATAATTTAGGATTAAATCGTTTTCATTAAGATAAACTTGTAGATTGTCAAAATCATCCTGCAAATTTTCCATCATCTTTCTGTTATTGTTGTGTATAGACAACATAAATATGTCATCAGCAAATAAGGTCATATATGTTTTCCATTTTAAATCAGTAATATCATTTATATAAATTAAAAATAGTAGGGGCCCCAATACAGAACCTTGTGGTACACCGTATTCAATTTTTGTCCATTGACTTTGGTTATTACCAATTCTGACACATGAGTATCTATCTGTTAAATAACTGTTAATAATGTTATGCATTTTTCCTCTAAGTCCATTTTTATAAATTTTTTCTAGTAATATAGCTTTTGTAAGAGTATCAAAGGCTTTAGTTAAATCTATTAGAATTGTACCAACCGATTTTCCTTCATTTAATGCTCTGCAGACGTTATTGTTTATATTTTCTAACGCGTCATTAGTACCAATTCCTTTTCGATATCCAAATTGATTTTCGTTTAATACCTTGTACTTCTCCAAAAATTCTTCAATTTTTGTTGCAAAGAATTTTTCTATTATTTTATTTAATACGGGTAGTAATGATATCGGTCTATAATTGTTGAGATCTTGTACATTCCCCTTCTTATATATTGGCCGAATAACTTGTCGTTTTAGATTATTTGGCCAAATTTCAGTTTTAATTATACTATTTATTAGAGTTTTCATGAATTCACTTGTTTTATCTTTTGTTTCTGCAAAGTGTTCCATCATGAATCCATCATGGCCACATGATTTTTTTACTTTAATCTGATTTATAATTTTGAGTATGTCATTTTTGTTTGCTTCGATGACCCCCATTGTGTGTTTAATTTTTCTTCCATTCTTTAAGTTAATTCTTACAGTTTTCAGTTTATGTTCATGCTTGCGCCTTTTTATTTTTAATTTTGTTTTTATTTGGGGTACTTGTTTTTCAAAATGTTCTGAAAATTTTTCGCAAATGATGTTGGTTCTTTCCTTAAAGTGTTTTCCAAAATGATTTTCAATGTTCATAACTTTAGCATTGTTTCCAATTAACTGATTTATTTTGCTCCAAACCTTCTTTCCATCATTTTTATTCTTCTCAAAATAAGTTCCATAATGATTTTCTTTTGCTCTTTTTATTTTGTTCTGAACATCTTTTTTAAGTTTCTTGTATTTTTCAAAGTTTTTCAGAAAATCTTGATTGTTTTTATTTTTTTCATTTTTAATTTGGTTCCACAAACAATTTTTTTCATTTATTGATGTAATAAGTTCAGTATTCATCCATTCATTTTTGAAAATTGTGTTTTTGTTTTTTGTTGTTTCTTTCACAGTGTATCTATTATTTCGATATATTTTTAAAATTACATTCTCAATCATTGTATAAATTTAATTGGGATCATTCAACTTCTCAAGTTGCTTCCAATTGACTTTTTCTAGTTGCTCCACAATTTTTTTATTTGAGTATCTATATTCCAGTTTTTGGTGTTGTGTTGCTTCTTCATCAGTATTATATTTTTTATTCCAAAATTCAATTATTGTGAAGTAATGGTCTGCTGGTTTTAAGGTAATAACTGCACTTTTACATTTTAAATTTTTAAATTTTGTGAATATCAGGTCCAAACATGATTTTGTAATTCTGTTATTTTTTATTTCTTCTCTGGTAGCTGTAATTATTTTTTGCTGATAGCCAAAATACGCAATTAAGTTATCAAATTTAGTTATATCTTTTTTTTCGCAATCATTTTGGGTTTCAATTAATGTATTAAAGTTAAAATCGCCCAAGAAAATTTTGCTTGTCTCAGTATTTTTATCTTTTTCTTTAAGTAGTTGTTTAAGCTCAATTATGTATTTGTTACGGTTAGATGATGGTTTTCTGTAACAAACTATTATGTTAAATAATTCATCTTTTATACTAATTAAAATATCAATTGCATTATTTCCATCAATTAAAATATTTTTACAAGATACAATATCAATCTTACCCAATTTAACAAAAACCAAAATTCCTCCTCCATTTTGCTCTTTTCTGCACACACTATGTTTTGAATAACCGTTTAGGTTATAATTTTCCACTTCATATTCTTTTAGGTTTGTTTCTGTAATGGCAATTACATCCCATTCAATTGCACATGTCTGTAATTATTAATAATAATAATAATAATAATAATAATAATTTTTTTTTATTTATGATTATGGTACAAAGAAAAGAACCTCCATGAAGTACCTAAGTACTTGTGAATGTAGGTTCGTTACAATCAATTAAAAAAAACACAAGTTTTATCAATACGATATATTTTGTATATTATATGTATATTTTGTTGCATAAAGTAACAGTAGAGTTTTGTAACAATTGTCCAAAACAACGAAAATTACGCGGAACATGTATTTTAACAGAAAAATTTCAAGTTGTACAGTAATAATTTCAATGTAATTTCATTTAAACAATCATTTTCAAAGCAATTAATACTTAATTGCTAAGTAATAGGTCAATACTAATTTTCACATATAACAAGTTTTGTAGTTTCAATAGTTATACATAAATATATTTAGAAAATGAAATCACCTCTTTAATAAAATTTTTAGAAATCGTTTGAATTCACAACCCTCACAGTATCAAGCATTATAATTCACCAAGTAACCATTTTTTTAATTCCTTTTTTTAATGCGTTATAACCTGTAATGTAAAACGATTTTTTGGGGAGTTGATTAAATAAATAGGGTATATAATATGTACTAATTTTCTTGCCATAATCATTTCTATATAGTGGTACTCTTAATTGGAGTGTTTTTCTTCTTTCATTTATTGTTGATTTATCAATAGTATTAAATACTAGAAAATAATTTTTTTAAATAATAACATAGTTCCTTAAGCTAATAATTTTAAGGATACCCATTTTTTATAGATATCTTCGGTATTTTAATTATTTTATTTTGTATCTTTTGTAAACGTTCTATCAGGTATTCTGCAGCAAATCCGTAATTTTTAATTCCATACCTAAAATGAGATTCAACCCAAGCATAATAAATTGCCTGTCTGTTTTTTAAGTTTAAAACATCTTTCAAATAGTATAATTTAGGCATAATACCTCTAATTTTCTTAATTATTAAGTCGATATGGATATTATATTTGCAATACTATAATAATAATAATAATATTATAATAATATTTTTTATTGCTACTGCTACATCAAAGTTGCACGAGCCTCTATAGAGACGGTATGTGCAGTTTTAACAAGTAAAATCATTTACAGTATTATATACAAATGTTAAATGTTCAGGTAAACATAAGATGAAAACAGTTCACTTGCACAATTAAAAAAAAATGGGACATATTTTTTTTAAACTGAACAATGCATCATACAGTTCGTGAACAAATGATGCGTATTACGGCAAATAATTCTTTGTTAATTTTTTACATGTTACGGTTAAACAGCTATTCTTTGATTTCTTTTTTCATTTTACACAAATTATTTAAGTTCCTAAGTTTTGCTGGTAATTTACTGAATGTATTCGTAACTGTGTAATTCATTCCCCTTTTTCCATATGAATTTCTAACTATAGGAAAAATTAGCCAATTATTGTTATTTATTACACTTCGAGTGACAGGAATTTTCCAATCAGAGCAAAGGTAGTTATTTGTTATAATCGCATAAATATAAAGATAATTTAACATCATTAATTTATTTTCAGTGAAGATGTTTTTCGTGTTTTTCTTTTTTTTATAATCATCGAAAAGTACTTTAGTGGCTTGTTAAGTTTTTTTGTAATCGATTAATAAGTCCAAATGAAGTGGAAGCATAAATAGTGCATGCATATCTTACATGAGACAAAATACATGTTTCATAAATAAGTCTTTTGTTGTGAATGTTTAATTTATTTTTTATCTTGTACAAAGCAGGCAGTAGTTGTCTAACCTTCGTGATTAAATTATCAACATGATCATAAAATTTCCAATTTTTATCGATTTCTAATCCTAAGTATTTATTATGTGTAACCTTATTTAATAATTTGCAATTGCATTTTTCCCTACATGAGTTTATATTACAATCTAAGTCGTGCAGTTTTATTTCTATTTTTTCTAGGTTCATATGTGATGTAGAGATTAGCATTATGCATGTCTTTTCAACATTTATGTAAAGGTCGTTTTTGCATGAAGTAATTGTTGATTCGATTGAAGTCCTTTTGTAGATTAGATATCATCATTTCTTTATCGATGTGTATGAATAACATGAAGATATCATCTGCGTATAGGGTTTTATAAGTATTCCAATTTATTCTTTAAGGTCATTAAGATAGATTAGGAAAAGAAGTGGTCCTAATATTGACCCTCGGGGGACACCATAATCAATGTTTGTCCATTCACTGAGTGTATCATCAATTTTAACGCTGCACAGTCCGTTGGTAAGATAACTCATTATTATATTCAACATTTTCCCACGAATTTCATAAATGGATAATTTCTCTTTTAATATGCTTTGTCAAGGGTGTCAAATGCTTTTTGTAAGTCTGTCATTACAGAAGCTGCATATTTGCCATCGTTTAATGCTCTAGTAATATGATTGTTAATGTAATTTAAGGCATCAACGGCCCCTTTGCCTTTTTGGTACCCGAACTGATTTACATTAAGAAGTCCAAATTGTTTTAAGAACTTCTCTATTCTAGTCACGAAAAATGTTTCCACAATCTTATTCAAAACTGGCAGTAATGCGATTGGTCGATAATTCTTAGTTTCAGACCTATTTCTTTTTTAAAAAATGGGTCTTAGAATTTGTTTTTTAAAACTGTCTGGCCATGTTTCTGTTTCAATAATACTAGTAACAAGTTTTACCATAAGTTTAGAAGAGTTTACCTTTGAATGCACGAAATGCTCCATACAAAAACCGTCATGTCCAGTGGACTTTTTAATAACTACTTTACCCAAAATCTCCCTAATTTCGTATTTGTTTGGGGTTAACACATAGAATGTGTTTTGTAAGGTTGAGATATTCGCTGTATTTAATTTGTGAATTTTTCTAATATTATTTTTTTTAATTTCGCAATTTGTGATGTAAAATTTTAACGAATTTATTACATAAAGTGTCTGTGTTTTCTTTAGCAAAAGCTGTTTTTTGTTGTTCGTCCAGGTTATGTTTATTGTTTTTTCCTAATAAGTTGTTAAGTTTGTCCCAGATTTTAGAACTTTCGTGTTTGTTTTTACTAAGATAATTTTTGTAGTAATCATTTTTGGTAGTTAATATTTTTGAACTTACATTTTGTTTAAAAAGTTTGTATTCTGCTTTTAATTCAGCCGAGGGATTAGCTGCTTTTGGTATTTTAGACCAAAGTTTGTTTTTATAGTTAATGCTTTCTAATAGTTCTGTAGTCATCCACTCATTTTTCAGTTTTTTTTTTCGCTGACTTTGTAACAACCAAAGTGGTACTGTTTTTATATATATTTTGAATTATATTTTCGATTTCATTATACATTTCATTTGGATTGGTATATTTGTCTAGTATATTCCAATCAACATTATCAAGCTGCTTAATAATATTTGCATGGTTGAGTTTGGTATAATATTTCTGATTTTTGTTTGCCCCAATACTTTTCATGTATTCATTAAAAATATTTACCGCAGTATAGTAATGGTCAGCAGCTTTCATTTTATGACAAATCCATTACAGACTGATTTACTAAGTTTTGTGAAGATGACGTCAAGACATGATTTGTTGATTTTGTCTAATTTAAGTTCTTCACGTATGACAGAATTTATTTGCATAGAAAAGCTATTAGATGCCATCAAATTTTCAAATCTTTCTATATCAAATTTCTCTGACACGTCTTGAGATTCTTTAAGTAAGTTAAAATTAAGATCACCAACTATTGTAATATTAGGAATCTTTTCATTATTTTATTTTTTAATAGGACCTTTAATTCGGCCAAAAATTTTGTTCTGCTGGAGGATGGTTGTCTATACATGGCAATAATGTTGAAAGTTTCATCTTCAAAGTCGATATGAATGTCCACGACTTTGGTATTGTTAATTGTGTATAGTTGGGTATCTTAGCCTATAACATGATAACTCTTCCTCTTTTAAATTAATTTCATTTAAAACAATGAAATCCCATTCATATTTACAATTCTCAATATCAATTAAAAATTCCTCCTAATGAGTTCGGCAGCTTCTAATATTTACTTGAAGTCCTCTTAGTCCTCTTTTACCATTAATAAAAATCAATTTTCTTTGCATATCACCGAAATTGTCAACAATTGTCAACAATTTCAATTCCTTACTTACCATCACTGTTACTATTTTTTTATCATTTTGACTATTCTTTCCAAATCTTATTCACTCTTTGTAATATGAATGGTTTTCTCACTTTCGTTTTTCCTAAGTTGTATTTTTCTATCTTTAATCCATATAAATTTGTACTCTTGTTTCAGTTGATTCTTGGTTTTCCAAAACAAAGTCTTATAAAACGGTGTCAAATGTTCATTAACGTAAATTAACGTTGCCAAAGACATCATTGTTAGTGATCTTCCCTTTCTTTCCATATAGCCACTCGTCTCTATGAGTTCTACTTTTGGACTGTATAACAATCCTTTCTGTTTTGTTTTTGTTTGTTGTTGGTATTCTGTGAGCTCTTTCAATTTGATTGTCGTCGAAGTATTGTAGTTGCAGGGCGTCGACAATTTGATAAACAGTGTCTTTTAATGTTCTCTTTTTTTCCATTTCGGCACCAAAAATTTCTAAGTTTCGAAATAAATAAATAAAGAAATCACAACTGCAGACTGCAGACTGCAGACTGCTTGCTTCATTCTAGGTTTCGTTTTCTATTGTACTGGTCACTCTCGTTTTGACTTTGTTTCATTTCATCTACTTTTGTCTTAAGTGCTTGAGTTTCAGATTTATTTTCTGTCAAATTGTTCCTCTTTTCTTCCAACACTCGAATTCGTTTCTTCATATCTTCATTTTCTTTTTTACTTTCCATATTTTCTTTTCTGATGTCTTCATATTGTTTCTCAATAAACTTCATACCGTTGAGTACTTCATTGATCTTTGTTTCAATTTTTGCGAGGGGATCTCCATTATTTTCAGTTTCGATTCCTTTGTCCACTTTATCTTGTTTGCTATTATTTTTATTTTTATCCTTATCCACTTCGTCATCATCGTCCTCCCCTGTATTAGAGTTTAGTCTGTTTTTTCTACATCTTTTACAGTTCCATTCCTCTTTTTTTTTCTTTCCCATCGCTCTTATAGTGGTAACTGTTAAACCCAAACATTTGTAATGATATTTTCCTTTACAGGTGAGGCAACATAAAACGTCTCCTTCGTTTGCGTTTAAAACATTTTCACAATCTTCGCATCGCGACATTTTCACCTTTATGACGACATATGTGGAGAGACCCTTCGCATTGCGCTACAAAGTGATGCGAAACAATTAAATTACGTAGCACTATTAAATGACGCAGTACTCGTAAGTGACGCATAGATATACAGAATGGCTAAAAGCTTTGTTTTGAATTTGAACCGCCGAATGAACTAGTCTAAAATAGTCACATAAACTTCATATTCCATCAAGATGATGGTCTCTCCTGTTGCACTGATACAACACTAACCTGATTTTGCACTCGAATTATTCAGATTTGGCTTGTAGGATTAAAAAATCATGAAGAATTGGAGCGTTTTTTAGCGTGTCGTCCGACCATATCAGCGTCCATCTTGCCACCAATAATAATAATAATAATAATAATAATAATAATAATTATAATAATACTTTATTGCACAAAAATTCTCGAAGCTCGAGAGCTTGTATGAGAGGCAGCACATAAATACAAAACAATACAAAAACAGAAAAAAAAAATAATCATAACAATACAGAGTAATATTAACTTGCATCAATTTGTAGTAGGCTAGTGTAACATTCTGCAGGTCATCCATATATTCATTTATTTATTTATTTATTTGTTAAATTGTTATAATGCATTTACTTTAAAGGTTTTTAGTTTTAGTTTTTAATTTTCTAATGTTGTGAAAATTTATACAAGTCAGGATTTACCATCAATCCGCACTTGAATTCCCCATTTAGAGAATCAAGATTCTTAACTTTTTAACTTAATAATAATACTTTATTGCACAAAAATTCTCGAAGCTCGAGAGCTTGTATGAGAGGCAGCACATAAATACAAACAATACAAAAACAGAAAAAAAAATAATAATCATAACAATACAGAGTAATATTAACTTGCATCAATTTGTAGTAGGCTAGTGTAACATTCTGCAGGTTATCCATATATTCATTTATTTATTTATTTATTTATTTATTTGTTAAATTGTTATAATACATTTACTTTAAAGGTTTTTAGTTTTAGTTTTTAATTTTCTAATGTTGTGAAAATTTATACAAGTCAGGATTTACCGTCAATCCGCACTTGGATTCCCCATTTAGAGAATCAAGATTTCTTAACTTTTTTTTTTATGTATATTTTTTATTACATGGTGTAAAGAATTTTGAAATATGAGCCTTGTTAATAAGAATTCTTTATTCAGTAAGAATCCATTCTTTAATTATCTTTTTGATGTTGTTATGTGATAATTTGTCCCTTATATTTTTTGGAATTTCATTTAAAATCGAGGGAACAATATGCGCATTGCATCTCTTGCCATAGGAATTCCTCCAAGTTGGTGTTTTTAACCATGCATTGTTATTTCTTAGTGGTCTGTCGATTCTTATTTGATATGTTTTGTCAAAGAAATTGTTGTAAACAATTGTAAGCCTATAAAGGTTCCTAAAAGTTAGTAGCCTATTTTCGCGTGTTACCTCCTGTGTGGTTTTTTCCTGTAAGTTAAAGAGTGCTTTGGCTGCTTTATTTAAGATCCTTTGTAGGCGGGTCAAATGACATGTGGAAGTGGAACCAAAGATTGTGCATGCATACCTAACATTTGACATGACCCAAGCATCAAAAAGACAAATTTTGCAGTTTTTATCCAGGAAATATCTTACCATGTAAAGTGAAGGAATAGTTGCTCTGATTTTTCGTATAATTTCATCAATATGTTGGTCGAACTTCCAGTTGTCATCAAGAGTAACTCCGAGATATTTAAGATTAGATACTTGTTTCAGAGATTTACAGTTGCATGGAGCTGTTAAGGAACATGATTCAGAATGTAAATATATTTTACAGTTAAGCCTGGCAGTGTGGGAAGTGGTTATATGCATGAACATTGTCTTTTCTTGACTAATAAAAAGTTCATTATCGCGCAAGTAGTTACTTATTTTATCGAAATCACATTGTAAATTTTTTATCATAATGTCCTGCTTTTTGTGAATAGAAAGGAGGAAAATATCGTCTGCATATAAACAAATGCTCGAATGGAGAGTAATCTCAGTAATATCATTTATATATATAATGAACAAAATTGGGCCTAATACAGAGCCTTGCGGGACTCCATATTGCATTCTGTACCAATCACTTAGATCCTCACCAACTTTCACGCTACTTTCTCTTTCCAACAGGAAACTTAGTAAAATTCCCAACAGTGTACCTCTAATGCCAATGTTAAATAATTTTTTCCCAAGAATTTCGATATCTAGGGTATCGAATGCTTTTTTCAGATCGATTGCAATTGTACCTACATGTTTGCTATCATGAAGGGCAGTGTTAATTTTATTATTAATGTTGCTTAAGGCATCCAAAGTGCCCATTTTGGGTTGGAAGCCAAATTGACACCTGTTTATAAGTTTGTATTTTGAGAGAAAGCCTAAAATTTTGTTTGCAAAAAAATTTTTCAATGATTTTATCGAGTACAGGAAGTAGTGCAATTGGTCTATAGTTACAAAAATCATTTTTTTCCCTTTTTAAAAATTGGTCTAGTTATCTGCCTTTTAAGTTTAGAAGGCCAAATTTCTGAGTCAATAATGACAGAGATGAGTGCAACCAAAAATTGCGCTGTTTTTTCCTTTGATTGAATAAAATGGTCTAGGAAAAAACCATCATAACCGCAGGAACTCTTTATTTTTAAATTATTAATAATCGATATGATCTCAAAATGGTTTGGTTTAATAATCTGAATTGTGTTGTTTATCTTATTCATAACAGGGGCGTTATGTGCAATCACTTTTTTATTTATGCTTCCATAAGAATTTAAGTTTCTCCTGGCCATTTGTATTTTTTTCTGCTTTTTAAGTTCTGGAACTTCCTGTTTAAAGAAGCAAGCAAACTGATTAGCAATAACAGAGTTGCCGACAAGTGGGAAAGACGAACGAATTGTTTCATCAATTCTATTTTTTTTACTTTTTTTGTTAGTTCTACCACCAATTTCGTTTATTTTTCCCCAAATTTTAGCGCTGTTATTTTTATTTTTTTTGAAATATTGTTGGTAATAATTTTGTTTTGCAGCTTTTATTTCGAGGTTAAGTTTATTTTTCAAGCTTTTATAAAGTTCAATTTACTCTGTAGGAGGGTTACATTGTTTAGATAATTTAGACCACATTTTATTTTTTTTATTTATTTTTTTTAATAGTTCATGGTTCATCCATTCTGTTTTGTACGTTTTATGCTGACCTTGTTTTAGTTCCTGTTCAGGATTTTTTTTAAATCTTTTATTTCTTTCATAAATATTATTTATAGTTTGTTCAATTGCCTCATACATCAGATTTGGGTCCTTAAAGTTATTTAAAAATGCCCAGTTTTGTACGTTGAGTTGCTTGATAATTCCTTTTTGGTTGAAAAAGGTATTTACAACCTCGGATTCATTGTTTCTGGCCAAAAATTGTGTGTCCTTATTATTACATAGTTGGATAGCTGTAAAATAGTGGTCTGCGAGCTTGATTTTGACCACGAAAGATGCACAAGTCCAAGATTTTGTTTTTCCGTAAATCAAATCAATACAAGATTTAACAATTTTATTCTGCCTGCATTCTTCCCGAGTTGGGGAATTTATGAATTGGGAGAGTCCATAGGATGCCATACAATTCTCAAATTTCTCAATATCATATTTTTCTGTATGATCCTGAAAGCCCTCCAAAACATTCAAATTAAAGTCACCAATCAACAAAATATTGTTATTTGACTTTTTAGTGTTGAGAAGCATTTTTAACTTTTTTATAAAATTTATCCTGCTTGATGATGGTTTCCTATAAAGGGCTATCAATTCAATACATTCTTTTCCTAAATTAAAGGTGCAGATGATAGCGTCATTTTCATCAATTTTTATGTTGGTACAATTGATATTATGTATTTTTAATTCATTTATGAAAATTAAAATACCACCACCTTTTTGATTTTTTCTGCAATTGATGTATTTAGTGTAGTTCTTCATGTTAAAAAGTTTCGCCTCATCTTCATTTAAATTAATTTCCGTGAAAATAATCACATCCCAACAAATTCCTGC
>JAHWFP010007790.1:51087-62096 GCA_023313725.1 Lithobius niger | reverse complement strand
TGTGTGTGTGTGTGTGTGTGTGTGTGTGTGTGTGTGTGTGTGTGTGTCGCCAGATCACTGAGATTCCCAATACTAATTCTATTCTATTGATGCCCGCAATGGAAAGTCCGCAGTGTAATACAGCTCTGATTTGTGTCCCGGTTTTTATTCTTCGTTTATTCGTTTGTGATCTTTCAAACTGATTTGTCTGAATAAGTAATAAGGTTAACTGTGTTTTCAACAAACATGAAACATGGACAGAACTGATGACATCATGTATTTTTTTTGGAATCTCGATAATCTTAACTAGGACAGTCCCCGCTTATATGGCCGGTTTTTTAGAGTATTGTTGTGGTTTCCCGAGTGCATGAAAATACAGTAAAACGTAGGGCAACCCCCTCCCCCTCATATTACCTGTTTTGCCCTGCTATTATTTCAAAGTTCGGGAGACTTTCAACAATGGAAATACATTTCCCTGATGTTTTTGGGACAATGAGTTCGTCGCAAAAGACATCGTTTTTAAAATCTAAATATTATGGTCATCAAACTACCTGTATACTCCAATAAAACTTTCTGAACCTTCAGTTGATAGCTAACAATCTGAGATTATTTTTGTTCGATGCATTTAGGAAATCAAAACAATGCTCTACAAAACCGGCCATATAAGGGGGGGGGGGTTGAGGTTTAATGGCGCGTCGACAGCTTGGTCATTAGCGCCAACCTCAGTCACAGTGCAGTGGTCCGGGTTGCCACTGCACCACACATTACAGAGATATTAGCCGGGGAGAGCCCGGCCATATAAGGCGGGGGCTGTCCTAGTTTATATTATTTTAATAATTTTAACAGCAGATGGCAGTTAGTGACCACCAGGACCTTGCCATTGCGGTTGCGTCTGCCACAAGCGTATATTATATTATTTATTAGACTATGCAATACTGCCATCAATCAACAATTAAGTTTGCGTAAGTTGCTAAGCATTGTAGTTTGTTAGGCAGTGTCGTCACACTCATTTCCTGAGTTTAATAATGAAAAGTTGTTACATTGCAAAGTCAAATATCACTTGCCAAAAGTCACACCATTGTTGTACGCCTGAGGCGAGCCGACCTGAACTAAGCCCCCATTAGATTAAGTAATTCTGATTTTGGCATTGGCTCTAAGCAGTACTTTCCCAGTCCTTCCTTCCCAATGACTCCCTTTTGGCCTAATTCACTTAGAAGCTTAATTCTAATCTCAAGTGCCGAACCTCAGTTAAACCACCTTAGGCCTTAACGCAATGCAACTTCCCAACTTGGCTAGTGGCAGCCAAACTGCATCGTAGCCAAGCGAGCATTAAACCCATCTTTCCATAACGGACTCACCCAATCCTAATCTTAGTATATGATTTATTCCACCATTTTAATTTAAATGTTCCATTCTAGTCCTGCAGAACTAACTTAATCCTCGTCTTTAGCCTGTTCCTTTTATCGCAACTTTCCTAGCAACGGTGACCAACCACCCTCTAATCATGCTGACAATATTCACATCCCTAAGTTCATCGCCACAGAAATTGTGCAAAAGTTAGTAATCAGACCTAACTTTCCACAGCAGCTGTGGGATGCCGGTAACCGGATATAGAAAAGTTTTTGGCTAGGGTTGCAGGACTAGAATGGAATGGTAAACTTATGATGGTGAAATGAGTCATAGCTAGACAGAGTGGTTCAGTTATTGAGAGATACAATGCACTCTGTCCGACTCTACCAAAGTAGGAATGCTGCATAAGGGCCAAAGAAAGCTTAAGTAAGGCTTGGGATTTGAGGTTAGGGTTAAGTTTTTAATTGAATTAGGACCAATGGGATCAGTGGGAAAGGAGGATTTGGAAGGTGTAGTTAAAGGCCGAAGCTTAAATTAGAATGCTTTAACCGAATGGGAGCTTGGCACCGGTAGGCTAGCCACGTGCACACAACAATGGTGTGACACTAGACATCTGATAGAATTAATGATAGTTGCTGCATGACAACTTTACATTGTTAAACTCGGAAAAGATGTGACGAATTTGTTTACAGAATACTTTAGTTTACAGCTTATGCAAACCTTTACGTTAAACTGTTGGCGTCGTATGAAGACCAGACGCTGCTGACGTCAAAGACTTGAGGATAACTTGAATTGCAGATTTTTGGTCCAAATATCGTTAATGTGGTAAAAATATTACTTCATTGCTATTGCACCCTTTAATTTGAGGATTTTACCGTGAAGAAAGAATAAATGATGTCAATATGCATTGCATACAATTCATTACATCCAACTATTGACAAAAAAAAAGATAAATAATTTGCTGATAAATAAATCAAGATTTAAACCTATTTCCGCGGTAAAAGTGTCACCACATCGCTATTTCACCCGTTAATTTGAAGGTTTTTTGTGAAGACATCATAGACGGTATTAATACACATTGCATACAATCTATTACCTCCCACCATCGACTGAAAATGAATAACTATTTTACAGGTAAAAAATGAAGATGCAAACCTATTTTCGTTCGTCACTAATACGGCTTTCCATCCAAAACAATTATCCAAAACATTGCAGTTAGCCTAGTACACGAAGAACATGTAGTGTTGAATCTGCTGCACAAGTTCTTCTGCCACCAACCAGAAGTTACTAACAACAACCAGCAGTTGTTACAGCAACTGCCTTTCAATGACGTATCGTCAGCTGTTCGTTGGAAAAATGTATACCATTACGGCTAATTAAAAGACACTTGACGTAGCCATAATGATTGTGCTTAGCAATTAAAAATATTTAATTATTTTCTGTAAATATGGGCATGACAGGAGTTAGGGCGTTGATGGGCTAAGGTACAGGAGTAGGTAGTTAGTGGGGTAAAACCCGTTCTGAGAAAACGAGCGAGTCTCCATGAGTTATTCTTTGATGCTTCTTCGGCAGCCTCATGACAGGTAAACAAATGCGGGAAATGGACAGTTTGTTTCTCTTCCCATTACTTTCCGTTTCCTGTTCACCTGACATTTGAATAAAATATGTTATTATTATTATTAATATTTTGGCAAGATAGCGGCCCCCATAGAAATAAGAGACTGGATGTTGCTGAAGAAAGATCAGTCGTCAAAAGATACATGAACCATGAATTAACTACTAAAAGTGTGTAGACTACTATGAAGGTATAGTGCACATCTGGAGCTATTGGAATGACATCAGGAAGTGCTATACAAATGAGAAATTGCAAAAACATTTCAGGCAACAACACTGACAAGGCACCTACGAAGCCAGCCATTGAAAAAAAAATGTGTTTGATTGGTTAACCTAAGTGATCTGGAACAAAACCAAATAAGTTGAAACTGAAACTGTAACGGAAAAATTATTTCACATTCGTTTTTTTGTGAACTAGAATGAATGTTTGTTAAAAGTAACGGAAGTTAAAGCAACATGCGTTGTGGGGATTGTGAAAACAAACTAAACAGGTAGAATGATAATGAGGTATGTGGGAAATGTAAGGCAACATACCATTTCAATTGTATTTCAATTGCAGCTAAAACATGGAACGCAAAAAAGTAAAAAAAAAAACAAAGAAGAAGGGAAATGCAAGAGGTGCAGAATGCCAAGAACGCCATCAGAAAAAAAAGAAGATTTAGAACAAATAAAAAGTGAGAAGAGTGAGGAAGAACTCAGTGATAATGAAAAAACGAAAGCAGAAGTAAGGAAGAAAGAAGATGAAAAATTAAAGAAAAACTGAAAAGGAGAAAGAGACGACAGGAAACGGAAGTGAAAGTGAAAAGATAGATGAAATAAACATACTTACTACAGGTTACAATGAACAGAGTTGAACAAAAGATAGACAAACTAATGGAAGTCTATGACAAAATTGCAAAACTAAAAAAGAATACAATGAAGTTACAAAGAAGCCGATTTCTTATGTCAGGAACAAGCAGATTTAAAAAAAAAGAACATAAAGAAATGAAAAATAAAATGAAGGAAATGGGCGAAAGAATATTACTACTGGAAAACAAGGAAATTGGAAATAAACTTAGAAAAAAAAAACAGTACAAGAACTAGCACTGACAGCACATGAGAACGAACAGTATGAAAGAAATTGAAACCTGGAAATATGCCAGTTGGACTGGTTACCCGACGAAGACTTGAAACAAGTAGTGCAATCAATATTTGCATCGTATCATCCAGATCAAGTGGAAATAGCCCATAGAATTCCGAACAAAAACAGAAACGAAAAAGTGCAATTATAATCCAATTTAAAAGTACAGAGTATAGAAACGCATTGTTAGAAAATAAAAAAAAGGATTGTAACAAACGACGATGTGTATATGAATGGAGACAGAAGCAGAATATATTTGAACGAAAACATGACACTGCACTACAAAAATCTTTTTTGGAAGCCGAAAGAGTTTGGAAAAAAACATTGACTTTAAATATTGTATGGTTTCTAGGAGGAAATATCATGATGAGCTAGAATGAAAATGCACAAGAAGTTAAAGTGGTAAGATCAGAAAAAGATCTATAATCATCAAATGACAACAATGTATAGAAACCAAATATTTGAAACACATGCAGAAAGGAAAAGTAAAATCGAAAACAAAATTGGAGATAGAGTAAGTTAAAAAAATTATGCGTGTAAATCTTCGAAATTTAAGAAAAAAACAGGGACCTCATAAAATTTAATATTCGAGAAACAAAAATAAATTAGGATGGAATTCTGCTAACAGAAGTAAATATTAAAAAAAGGAAACAATAAATTATGAATGGAAAAGTTACAAAAGTTATAATACTACGAGAGAAAGCACAATTAGAGGAGGGGGAGAAAGGTGTACATAAATAAAAATCTTATTATCGATGAAACTAAGATTGACATTTTAAATATTGAAAATAATGATGGATTAGAAATAATAACTAAAAGTTTGCAAAAGTTTAAGTTATTTACAACATACAGGAAACCTAACACATAGCCTATAAAAATAAATTTACACAATACCTGAAAAATTCCTAAAAATAAAAGACAAAGGAAGTGTTAAAGAAAATATCATTTTGATACGCGATATTACCATTGATGTTTTAAAATATGAATATTACACAAAGGACAAACATGACCAAAATAATATTGACAAGTACGAAAATATGATGGCCAGCAGAGCATTTGAAAAATTCATTGAATCTTCAACGAGAGAAGTTTCATGCTCAAGCAATAAAAATACATTCCAAAAATCTTGCATTGTTCATATATATGTAAAGCTAATAAATAATGAATGGAACATAACTGGAAGTACGATAACAGTGAAAATTGCTGATCATTATTTTACCTCATGCTGGTTTTGGAAAACTGGAGAAAATCAAAACGACAACAAAATAGAACATGAAAAAAAATCTCTTTACAGAATATAATCATAAAAAACGTAATAAGAAACTTAGCAAATTTATAATTGGGATGAGTTAGATGTAATAGACTGCCCAAATGAAATGATTAATAAAATAATTCAGGTAATAAAAAATATCTATGATAGTAATAAAAGCACAAGGAATAAAAAGAATAACCAGGGTGGGAAAAAATAATAAAAAAGAAAAGAATGGATAAGAAATGAATTAATAGACATGGTAAATAAGAAAAATAAACTTTGGAAGCTAATAAAGATGCAGGAGGAAAACATTAAAATTGAAACTATAAAACAGTACCGAGAATTAAAATAAAAAATTAACATGAAAATTAAAGAATGCAAAGAAAATATTAAGCAACTATCCTAGAGGCAGAAATCAGTAATAAAAATGTTTGGGATATCATAAAAGGGATAAGTGGAAAACATAAAGGAAAACAAAATATTGATGAAACTATTATTCAAACTGTTGAAGAAGTAGTAATCCAAAAACTAAGAAATGAATTTAACGAAAATTTCTTGAAACAAGTTCCAACACTTAAATAAGCATTTGAACAAAGCAATAATAACTATAAAAAATGGACATTTTTATAAAACTATTCATAGAAAAAATAAACAAAAGAAAAAAAAAATAAGTGATAAAACATTCTATGTGAAGTTGGCTACTCTTGCAGTAATTGCACAACTCATAAATAAATTTAAAAAAATGCTAATGTAACAGGTATAGACGGTTTTAACCTCTTGACGACTTGACTCACTCAGCTTTACTCCTTGTAGCTACCAGCATGTCTTTTGCTTCCCTGCCATCGCATTTATAGCTTTTATGAGTTCGCGAATTAGTTCAAATTAATGAAAAAATATATTTTCATTAATATATTACCAAATTATTGGAATTATATTCAAACAGGAGGCATCCTTACAACAATGTGCTTATATTAGAAGGGCCAAGGAATAGCCTAACAGTACTAATTATTATTGGACTCCACGAAAATAGTGGTATAATAGTAGGAATTACTATTATAAATAAGTTAAATTAGTCCAATAATAACAAATATAAATTTGTACATGCAGTACAAATAAATAATAAATGATAATTTTTTTATTATACGATGTTCACTAAAGCCCTTTATTTGCGTTCTGAAAACGATTTCCTATCACCAGGTTAAAAAGTGCAAAATAAAGTATGCAAACAAACCATTTTTGTGCCTATTCTGTAAATTTGGGGATAAATGAAAATTTCTCATTTTTATATGCTAGTGAAATATTTTTTTACTAAATAAATTCGGAAAATTGAACAGTTTTCCACAAGTTTGGTGAATTGAAAATAAATTCGTCCCAATCCTCAGTATTTTTTTTGTTGCAACTTGTTTGTTCAACAAGTTTCTTTCCATAACAAATAATATTTTGGTACTTAATTTTCTGGGGGAAAGGGGTGGGACGCATCTAAATACGTGGCTATAAAAAGTGGACATCGCACATATCATATATTATTTTAAAAAATTGTCGGAAGGAATTTTTATGCAGCGCAAACACATTATGAGCGTAATGTTTGTTGACGTCGTCTGCATGTGAATGTCAACCACACAAAACAAACATTTTTGTTTAAACAAAACAACAATTTAAATAGATAAAATGGTCTTTCTTTTCATTATAAGTAGTAGTAAGCTAAAAAAAAACGTGTCAAAACAACTCTAAACCGACTTGGTTTTGACCGACGGACAGCCCGCATTTCTTAGGCCTAATTAGAAGAAACAAGCCGGTAGGGGCAGCTCAAGTATTCGGAAGGCCAGCGCGATCCTCACGACATGAACCTGGGTGGTCCACCGGGTGGAAATTGATCGTAATGCAAAGTAAATACGAAGCGTTTTTCTTACCTTGCACTGTGTAGACCTCTGCTGGACTTTCATTGACGTTGAAATTGAAGTCTGGAGCACTGGATTTATCACTTTAGAGCACATTTCTCACAATAATATCCACAAAATATTGAAAAAAACTGCAGCTGCACAGCTCGCTCAACTGCTGCGTATCCTGCAGTTTAGCGGCACCATTGTTGAACCTAAACGTCTGTAATTTTATCCAACAAAACTGCCGTCGTATGTATTGTCAAATTCGATTGGTTAATTGTTTGTGACGTCAACATGGTTCAGGCCAATAATACGATGATACTGGCCGAACACAGACAAGCGATTGGTACGATACCAGACAAAAGAACACTCATTGTTGTAGGATGGGTCAGCACGATGTACATGTGTATGCCTGGCAGCGTGCCATTGACAATGTATGATGGACATGCATACGCGCTGGTAGTCAAGAGGTTAATACCACTCACTTTAAACAATCAAAGGAAAACACATCATGATTCATAGGTAAATTAATAAACATTGTGATTGATAAAGAAGTATGGCCATAACAATTAAAAATACAAGTCTAAGACCAATATATAAAAAGGGAGAAACGGCCAATACAAACAATTACATACTAATTTCATTATTATCAATCATAGACAAAATAATAGAAAAATGCTGTAATAAGAGAATTTTCGTATAAATTTAAGCTAGTAAATAACATACAGTATGGTCGCATAAAAAAGAAATGCATTACAGACTTGTTAGTACAAATAAATGAAATACTAACTAAAGCATTAAATAATAAAATATGTTGGCACTATCTTTATCGACCCTCAAAAAGCTTTTGATACTTTTGACTAAAAGAAACTATTACAAAAATGTGAATCAATAGGATTGAGGGGAAAACTGCTAAACTTAATCAACAGCTATCTCATGCTTCGAAAAACAACAGTACAAATTGCAGAGTAATATAGTGATTACAGAGAAATTAAATATGGCGTACCACAAGGATCCCCCCTGTGGGCCCCCCTGTGGGCTGGGGGTAGAATAAGCCCACCGTACCCCTGCGTGTCGTAGAAGGCGACTAAAAGGGAACCCAAGATCACGGTCTGCTAGTGTGCCAAGGGTCTGCATGGCGGAGGGTTTTTTGGTCCGTCTTTAACACTAGCAACCTCAACACTACGGTGTGCAAGTGCGCCTACGGTGTGTATGGCGGGCAGGTTTAAAACCCGTCGCGAGCACTAGTCATAAAGAGGTGAAGGGACATCCAGACAAACCGGGCCCGGGGTGGCTGCTTAGAGGATGTTTGGCGGTTTGAATCCCCTTTTGGGTTTGATTCCGATTTGCCCATTCTGGCCACTGGGCTTTTCATCCTCATCCCCCAGCATGTTGGCCGTGTGCTGCAACCTCGTAATCCGTGGAGGCGGAGATCCTGGCTTTCAGGCATTGGCTCCTTATTCCAGAGGAAGGGTGGCCTGGGCGAGCCGGCCTAAGGTCAATCGGCTATGACCTTTCGGGTCCTGTCGATGTGGGGAGGCGGCTTGTGCTGTATCCATCTGCATCACGGACCCGAACTGTTTGGATTATCGAGGGAGGTGGTGTGTACGGCTTCCTTGGTGGCCTCGCCTCTCGGCATGCTTAGGCTGCCACCTCACCGAGATAGACGGCGGTGTTAGCTTCCTGGTGCAGGGCCCTGGATATGCGGCTTCCGGCCCTGCATCACCCGAGTGCCGCGCGGGGCTTTCTTTTTTGGGGAGCGCACCGCCGCGACTTCTTTTTTGCTCTCCATGGCAACTTCTTCCCTCCCCTCCCCCACAAAATCTTCTTCCTCCCAAAATTCTTCCCCTCCTCGCTGCACTAGCAAGCGCCAGAGGAGGGAACCTGAGATGGGTGGGCCCAGTGCCCAGTTACCAGACGTTCGTAAGAGTCGGGACCAAGTCCCGAAGTTCCTGGTGGTGACAGGTGAGGGCCGAGATGTTACACAACTCGGTCCTTTCGCTGTCCACAAAGCGCTAAAGGGGATCTGTGGTTCAGATCCGAAGAGTGTCTTTCGGCTCCGTGCTGGGGGATACCTTGTGGAGGTTGCGGACGATGCTCAGGCAAAGAGTCTTTTGAAGGCGAGTGCGCTGGGGTTGTGCCCGGTGCGTGTGGAGCCGCATCGTACGTTAAATAGCAGTAAGGGGGTCGTGACGTGCTTTGATTTGAGGGGTCTCAGTGATGATGTCATCCTGGACGAACTCAAGTCACAAGGAGTTACGGCCATTAGGCGTTTGACGCGGAAAGGAGAGAATGGTGCCCAGCCAACTGACACCTTTTTCCTGACCTTTGATTCGCCGGTTGCACCGCAGCACATTACTGCCGGTTACCTGCGGTTGAAGGTCAGATGTTATGTCCCGAACCCAATGCGGTGGTACCGCTGTCAACGCTTTGGTCATACCAGCGGTTCGTGTAAGGCTAAGCCAACCTGTGTTAGCTGTGCTCAGGCAGCCCATGAAGGCACTGATTGCGCTGCGTCAACTGCAGTGGTCAGCACCAGGCCTCTTCACGGGACTGCCATGTTTATGTTGAGGAACGTCGTGTTCAGGAATTGAAGGTTAAGGACGGGCTTTCCTACTCAGAGGCCCGGAAGAAAGCCAAACTATCGGCGCCGACGCTAACACGTTCTTTTGCCCAGGTGTGCAGTGCGTCATTGCCTGGCCCAGTTAGTGAGTCTGCTGATTTGGCGGATTTGCGCGCTGAGCTCAGGTCTTTGACGAGGACGGTGGGCATGCTTGTTACTTTGTTGACCCAGCAACATCCATCTTTGCAGGGTCTTTTGGGTCCTTCAGACCCGGTTGCTGCCGTGCCGTCGACTTCTGCCCAGCCTGCAAATGCTTCTGCTTCTGCTCCTGTTACTGTTCCTGTTCCTGATGCTCTAACTGTTCCCAGGCAGGTGAAGGCTTCGGCTAAGCCTCCGCCTGCCCGGAGTGCGCCACAGAAGCCGTCGAAGAAGAAGGCTTCTGCTGGTAAAACCTCAACTCCGCCTGTAAAGACGTCTCCACCGAGAGAGCCGGTGAAACGGTCGTTGAACGGCCAGCTTGCTGAGGGGTCCATTGCGTCCCCTCAACATTGTGATACTACTCTGCCCATGGAGCAGGAAGAGATTTCCTGTTCTAATTCTCCGGAACTTTTTCCTCCTTCCGAGGACAACTTTGTTCTGCACCTCACTCCATCTTTTGATTCGGGTGAGGATTCAGATGTTTTCGGATCGCCCAGAGGAGGAGTTAAGGAGGCCTAAGCCCGAATGCCTTAAGCCCGCCCTAATGCCTGCGCATACCATCGTTCAGTGGAACTGTCAAAGTTATCGGACCCATGCAGAAGAGCTGCGGCTGCTTTTGTCGCATTGGCGACCTCTGTGCTGCTGCCTTCAGGAAACTTGCTTTAAGGCGTCGGATAATCCGGTTGTTAGGGGTTACTCTGTCTACCGTCTGGATGCAGACCCTGTGCCACGTGCACATGGTGGTGTTGCAGTGCTGGTTCAACACTCTCAGCCGCATGCCAGTGTACCTCTGCACACTAGATTTCAGGCGGTAGCAGTTCGAGTTTCTTTCCAATTGGATATTACTGTCTGTTCGCTTTATTTGCCACCGGATGAGGTCTTTGGGGTTGGTGACCTGGAGGACCTGGTTCGACAGCTTCCTGCCCCGTTCCTCTTGCTGGGCGACTTTAACAGCCACCATGTCCAGTGGGGAGGACCTAATACTGACAACAAGGGAAGGATCCTTGAGGAGTGGATGCGGAGGGGGTCCGTTTGCATCCTGAACGATGGAGC
>JAHWFP010007790.1:38139-48399 GCA_023313725.1 Lithobius niger | reverse complement strand
TGCAGGAGGTACAGGTGTATGACAAGATTTAGATTAGGGGTTTGAATAACATCTCTGTAATGTGTGGTGCAATGGCAACCCGGACCACTGCACTGTGACTGAGGTTGGCGCTAATGACCAAGTTGTCGACGCGCCATTAAGCCTCAATCCCCCCCTACAAGGATCTGTATTAGGGCCATTACTGTTCTTAATATGTAAATGATATCCATGATTGCGCCAAAAGAATGCTAATATATAAGTTTGCAGATGAGACTGTAATGATCTCTATTAATTCAAATTATGAAGAGATGATCGGAAATTTACAACAGGAGTTTAATATGGTAAATGGATAGTTAATCGAAAAAGAACTTTATATAAGTGAGGAAAAAACAATACAAGTAGACATTACAGGTCCTAAAATGAAAGATAAACATAAAAAAAATATAATTACGCGTTCTGAACACTGCCTACTAATGAGAAAAAAAATAACCAAATTTGTGAAAGAACATGCCGGGAAATAGAATTAAAGAAAACAACTAAATATTTAGGAATGGATGTAGATTCACAATAGGATTTTAAACAGCATGTAACAAAATTGATAACAAAACTACGTCAAATGGTGCCAAAATTATATACTATAAAATACTTGTTAAAATATTAAAAATAAACTATTTTAATACGATGCATGGATAGAAAGTTTGCCTATAGTATGTTCCACATTATGTTTTCAGAAAACTGACTGTATGATGCCATATTTCCTTGCACTATGAATGCAAAAACTTGTGAATATCACACATGTACAGCCTACACAGTTACTGTTACAGTCTACGAGTGGGATATTTACATGTTTTTTGTACTCATAGCGGCAGGAAACGTGGTGTATTTCAGTCAGTTTTCTGAAAGCATAATGTGGAACAAACTATAGATATGGGATAGAAAATTATGGTTTTGCGACTGACTATATCATTTTGAGATTACAAAGAGTGCATAATAAGATAGTAAAAGTATTGTTTGGGAAAGAAGGTGAAAAAACAAATGAATTATATATAAAAAATAACATTAAAAAAATTATAGAACTACGAGAATTCGTGGTAATAATAAAGAATAACTACATAAATGCACATAAAAATTATGATGAAAACAAAAGCAAACGATTACGGGAAAAAAACCCAAAAATGTAGAATACCGGAGTGGAAAAATACTTACGGCTTAAGAAACAAACCCTATTACATATCAAATATTTTCAAGAAACTGGACCCAAAAATATTAAACTATGAAAGAAAAGGAATTTTGAAAAAAGAATAAAACAAGAATTTGTAGATTCTTATAAAACCTGAAGGTGAATATTACAAACAACTGTCAGCTAAATAGGAAATAGATATTTAATATTAAAAAACTGAAATAACTAAACAGTGGCTTTTATTGTGAACTAATTTTATTTAAAAAAATCTTTTTGTAAATAAATAATCAATTTGCATATATTGTGTAATTTATTATGTAGTAAGTCTATTATTTATTTATTATATAAAATATTGTATGTATTGCTGCTCTCACACGTTTTTATTTAAAACTTCAAGCCTTGAAAACACAATAAATTTATTATTATTATTATTATTATTATTATTAGGAGGCTAGGAGGAGGCTAGGAAGCTAGCCAGCCGAGTGGGATGAGTCTGTCGGATTAAAGCGTTTTTAAAATAACCACTATCTATCCGATAGATTCAAGACGTTTATTCGATACATGAAGCAACACTGATCACTTCAAGACATTCCGTGAGTTTTTTGAGTAATATCGTAGAAGTTAGGAGCATAAACAACAGCTTAATCTACGGCTGAATACGGGCAAATTATACGGAAGTCTGCGTGTACCACTCTGACTTTTTTGTGCGACGGGAGAAAATTAAAACAAAAATATGCAAGCTGACAATGGCCATTCACTTTTTGCTTTTCACTTGCTTGCAACACTAACACGAAAAAATGCAAGATGCGGAGAATGCCAAGATAAACTAACAATAGGGGAGGATGAGTTCTTTATCTGTGCAAATTGCAATGGGAAAATTGACCATGACAAAAAATGCTCTGGCCTTTCTGAATCCACAATTAATGAAATGGGGGAAAGAAAGAAAAAGCGTGGAATTGTCGACGGTGCAGAATGGCAAAAAACTCTTACAAATTTGGCCAGACAGTTTAAAAAGCAAATTATTAAACCGGTCAACAAAAAAGGCAAAACAAAGGATATAATAACTATTGACCGATTGCTCTACTTCCTTTCTGAAATAAACTCATCGAAAAAATGTTTGTAACTAAAATTTAATCTGTTTTAAAGAAACATAATATACAACATAACATAGAAACAATATGGTTACAAAAAAGGCATTGGAACTACTGATGCACTCAACTATTTAAATAATAGCGTTTATAGAGTATTAAATGAAAGTAAATATGTAGGGGCACAACTAATCCATTTAACAAAAGCTTTTGACACTCTGAAAAAGACACACTACTTGAAAAAATTTATAAACATGGAAATAGAGTTAAAATATTCAATATTTTAAATAGCTACTTGACAGGTCGTAACTGCTGTGTAAAATAGCCAAACGAAACCAATAACTGGAAAGACATTGTGTATGGCATACCACAAGGATCAATACTTGGTCCCGTCTTATATATTATATACATAAATGAAATCACCGAATTACAACTCAATACTTACACTTTATGCTGATGACATTTTTTGGTTATCAATATGCAACCATTGCAAATATATATAATAAAAAAATCGTTTAAATGACTACAACAAACTACAGGCTTATCTTCAGGACAATGACCTTATTGTAATTACAGACAAAACTTGCTTTCTACCAATAACTACATCACACATGCAACCTATTCATTATGAAATCACAACATGTAATCTATATGTAATGAAGAAAAATAATGTAACTGTCAACCAGTTAAGGAAGTATCTGTTGCAAGAATTTGTCTTGAATTAGACAAAAATTGGAATTTTGCATTTCATATAAATAACTTAAGTTGAAAATTAATTACGGAATTACTATTTACAGTTCAAATTACAAAACGTGTTTTACAACAAATACAAAGAATTGTCAATAAATGTTTAAAACTATATTTAAAGATGGAAAAAGAAACACTACAGGGGAGGTCCAAGAACAACTTGAAATTCTTGATGTAGAACAATCAGTAATGTATACCATCCTCACGAAACACTATTAAAATTTGAAAAATAGGGTAAAAATACATAAAACTGTAAAAAACATAAATAACTGGCTCATTGAACCACAGTGGCGAAATACATACGGAAAAAGAGGCATGAACTATCTTTTACCACTGTAATTTAAGAAACTTCCAATTGAGACGTGTAATATTAAAAATTGGAATGATATGACAAAAAAATTAAACAGATTCTCAAACAGCTTCATTAATATATTGCAATATTTGATAACATGTACAATTTTTGATTGCATTTCATTTGTACTAATCTCTAATTTACTATATAAACAAATAGCCTATAAATGATTAGTTTAATTTTTGCTCGCACATACAAGTCCTTCTTTATTTTGAGTCAAAGCAACAAAGCAACAAACTTGGAGTGGGAAAGGAGTGGACAGAAAACACCCGTGAGTTGGGAATTTTGGTAGCCCTGCTCTTGGTGAGCCAATTGCTACAATAACTAAACAGATTGGGAAGGGGCAGTGTGTCTGTTACCACTAAGCATGTGATTACGGATTAACTGAACCTAAAAGGCAGATTTGTTTTTAGTTATTTGGTATAGAGACTGAATCAATTTTTGCAAAATCTTGCAAAACGTGGAGGAACTGGAATAGGGGAGAGGCAGTATTTAATTCAACAATTCATCCAAATTCAACTAGTGTAGTAAATGGGAAGAAGGGAAGAAGTGAGTGATATGAACGGAGGAAAGGCAGAGGGGAGAGGGGTAAACCTGGGATACAACCACGGTTGAAACAAAACCCAGTGCAAACCTAGGGCAAACATTTAAAAATAAATGTTTGTGCACCTTGAATCAATTGTATGGCAGATTGTTTCCCATCTTTGAAATTAAATGGAGCTCCGCATAATATTCCAGTCAAATTAGCCTATTTTTAGGCGTTTGCAGGAACAAATTTCCAATAGGCTGAAAATTGGTACATAACTCTTACACGTCATAGTAACAAACTTACTAAAACTCCTCAACATTCCGAGTTGAGCTTTCACCGCCATCTTGGAAAAATGGCCCAAATCACTTCCGGTTTAGGGTTTTCGTCCAGTATCTCTTCTCCCGTCAACTTTACAGCTATAATGCATAGGACCAAAGTCCGACAAAAATCATATCTGGTGAAAATTTCCAAAAACCTATAGTTTTACTAGAAATTAATGTTTTAATTCTACATAGACCTGCTCTCACATTAGTGTTTTTCTATCATCATGGTTTTAAACTGTACACAGTGTCATAAGGATTGGATTTACAATAATTTATGCCAAATAGGAATCGAAGAACACAAATAAAGTTAACGAATGATGCAAACCGCATGCGTTTATCTTAAATAGTTGGCAAGTTATCACGATTTCTGTTATTTGTTGCATATACAATTAAACTGTTATAACAATAGACCAAAGGTCTTTATAAACAATCATTTTGTATGAGTTGTTGCGTGACAGCCTAAAATTAGCATTGTTGCAACAAAATTAGTATCATTGTAAGAGGTATGGTTATCCTCTTGATTTCCACTCTTGATTTGGTTAGTAATGTGGTAAGTTACCTTTTAGTTTAGTATATCTTCATTTAGTCTGGTCAATTTTCAGGGTCTGGTTTGACACTGAAAAAAATTGTAACAAAAACAATACCTTCGCAGTTAGTATAAAATATATTTTATAAAATACATCCAAAATCTGCGAAAATCGAGCCACAAAAACATTGCTAAAGGGGGTGAAAAACTGTATTTTGCTGTAACTGTTTAACCGTCACCAAATCGAAAGGGCAATGTTAAAATAAAACCATTTAGCACACAGTTCTGGTCAGGAAAGGTGATATACATCTTTTACGTAAATGCAACTATTGAACCCCCAGAACGTGTTTAGCGTATCACCCTTAATATTATGCACTAAAGTGCTCATTTTCGGTTTCAAAGTGCTCTTAAGAGCTCTCTGTTAGCCCAAAATGGACATGCATGTAATATTATGAAAGATGGGGATCTCTTCTTTCCATCAATCCTAATTAAAATTGTTTAGGTTAGATAGGGACCATTATATGCCAACTGTTTAAAGGTGAAGTGTTACCGGCGTAGTGGCAAAAGCATATGGTGATTTTTGATTTCAAAGTGCTCTTACGATCTCTCTATTAACCCAAACTGGATATGCTTTAGATTTTTTGGAAGGTCGAGATCTCTTCTTTCCATCAATCCTAACCAAAATGGTCAAGCCTAAATAAGGACCGTCGAACACCCGTTTAACTGTGAAGTGATAATGGCATTGCAGGGAAAGCATATGGTTATTTTCTATTTCAAAGGGCTTCAGCGAGCGCTCTAACAATCCTAAGTGGACACACGTAGGGTTTTCTAAAAGGGGGATCTCTTCTTTCCATCAGTCCTAACTAAAATTGATTAGCTTATATAGGGACCGTCGTATGCCCGTTTAAAGGTGAAATGGTAGAAAAGTAGTGGCAAAAGCGTATAGTGATTTTCTATTTCAAACTGCTCTTACACTCTCTCTATTAATCCGAAGTGGACATGTTTAAGATTTTCTGAAAGGTGGAGATCTCTTCTATCCATCAATCTATATAACTAAACCGTGATGATAGAACAACGCTAATGTGAGAGTAGGGCTGTGTACAATTAAAACATTTCTCGTATAACTACATATTTTGGATACTTTCACCAGATATGAGTTGTGTCGGAAATTTTATGCTCTACAATTTTCGTCCCATGAATTATTACACGTTAATGGAAGACGAGATAATGGATAAAAACCCTAAACCGGAAGTGTTTAGCCATTTTTTCAAGATTGCGGCAAAAAATCAACTCGGAATGTTGGGAAGTTTTAGTATGTTTGTTAGTACGACACAGAAGTATTACGTACCAATTTTCAGCTTAAAGGGAATTTGTTCCCGCAAAAAAGCTAAATTAACTGGACTATAAAGCAGACATGCTATTGAGGAAGTAGTCGGGGCACAGACAGGAAGAGGGAATTAGAAAACCCAGTCAAACAGCAAAGAAAGCATAGCCTGCCCCATTATATCGAAAGTGGATGTGACGTCGGCTCTAGTTATTCTTATTATTAATTATCATTAATATAATTGGTAGTATTATTATCCTTATTACTATTTTTAGTCTGGTGTCATGGCGGACTGAAACTGGTGCGCATCTGAGCTCTTCAAATTTAACCGATTTGAGATGTTTGTTAAGGTCTGAGACTGTTAACATTCTACAAAAGCCTAGTCAAGTACCCCAGGTTTAAATAGTGCCATTGGATCAATGAAATGATGTAATTGTTTTGCAATTTGAGTTAAAACTTTGAGGCAGTTGACGAATTTAAGCCTAACAGCTGATGATGCAACAAAAATAAAGTTGCATTCGAAAGTGTGTTTGAAAACTAAAAAGTGCACCAAAAGCTAACCCAGTCATAACACTGAACTGAAACCTTTTAACCCAGATTGAAACTTTTTAACCCTGACTGGAACTCATGTACCCAACCAACTTAAACACATGGTTTGTGAAAAATGCAAAAAAGGAATACCAACTACAGGTGACTATGTAACATGTTTTGCCGGCTGTGAACAAAATTTTCATTTTGAAGTGTTCTGGGCTAAGAAAAACGACCTGGCAACAAAAATCTGGAGCAGTAAAACGACATTGGAAATAACACTGTAGAACACTCACTAGTAGTAAGCATGGAAATGATAAAACAGAAGATCCAACAAATAATTCAGAAAATCTACAGAAAAAAACTGTGGTTGAAAATGTACAAGACAGAATTCAAGAAACTCATGAAAAACAATATGATGCTCAGAAAAGTAGTGATTTTCCTGTTAGTATTGATGATGTAGGGAAAACTTAGCATTAAAGACTCCACTGGCACAAGGAGATGTTATGCAACACTATTTAGACTGGAACAAAAAATTGATAGGCTACTGACTTTAGAAAAAAAGTTGACGACTTGATCACCTCCATGAACTTTATAAATAAGAAATGCGAGGAAATGAATGAAGAGAACAGTGACATTAAATCAAAATAAAGGATCTGGAAGATAGGCTGCAACAAATGGAAGCTGATAACAAAGATTGTAAAAATGCAAATGCAACAATTAAGAGAATGGAAATGGAGCAACACGAAATGCAGCAATATCAATGAGGGGGGGGGATTGAGGCTTATTGGCGCGTCGACAACTTGGTCATTAGCGCCAACCTCAGTCACAGTGCAGTGGTCCGGGTTGCCACTGCACCACACATTACAGAGATGTTATTCAAACCCCTAATCTAAATCTTGTCATACATCTGTACCTCCTGCAAAAATTGAAACAGAAACATTGAAATCTATGGAGTAGATGTGGTATTCAATGGGGACCTTAAAGAAACTGTAGAAAGGATTGAAAAAGAGTTAAAAATTAATGACTACACTGAATACCAAGTCGAAAAAGTGGAAAGGATCCAAACTAGAAAAAAGTAAACCGATCGTCATACAATTTAAATTCAGAGAAGAGGGAGACATGTGGATGAAGGCAAATAAAACTATTATAACAAATCACAGTGTGTTTCAAAACGGAAACATACAAAGGATTTACATTAATGAATATCTGACACTATACTTTAAAAAAAAACTTTGGATAACGAAAGATTATGCAAAAACCAACAACTTTTAAGTATGTGTGGGCCAGGAATGGTAAGATAGCTATGAGGCGAAATGAATGATATGTTTTGATAATCAAAAGTGTGAGTGATCTACCATGAAATAGTGGATACCAGTGAACCAGTCAATTAGTCATTCAAGAAGCTGAAGATTCAGAAGCAGTATTGAATAGTAATTTTTATCCAATTGGGGATCAAATTAAAATTCTACACGTAAATATTAGAAACTTAAGGAAAAACTGGGATTTAGTTAAATTTGAAATTGGTAAGATGGAATAAACTGGAACATTATTCTGGTCCTTGCTGCTGCTCATGCTACTATCCCGCGTACGTCCACACAGCCGCGGCGGGTTCCTGTTCCGTGGTGGACGCCTGCTTGCGGGCAGGCCATTCAGGCCCGCCGGCGAGCGTTACGTGCATTCACGGTCAGCCCGACTACTGGCAACTTTGTAGCGTTTAAGCGCTGTCGTGCCCGTGCCAGGTATGTCATCCGTGAGGCTAGACGTGCTTCGTGGGCAGCTTATGTTTCGTCGATCACGCGCTCCACGCCTTCTCAGCAGGTGTGGCGGAAGGTGCGCCAGATCTCGGGGCGGAGCGTGCCTTCCCCGGTTTCCCAGCTGAAGGCGGCGAATACCGTGATCTCTTCTGCGCCAGATATCGCCAATTGTCTTGCGTCTGCATTTGCGCGGGTCTCGAGTAATGATCATTATGATCCTGGTTTCCTCGGGATTAAGCGTAGAGAAGAGGCTCGCTTTCTTGACTTTCGCTCCGATGGGCTAGAGGAGTACAATTTACCATTTACCTGGCAGGAATTTGTTTCAGCTTTGTCCAAGTCGCATGACTCCGCCCCGGGGCCTGATGATGTTCACTATCTACTGTTGAAACATCTGGCCCTTGCCTCCCAGCAGTTCTTGCTGGGGATGTTCAACCGTGTGTGGGCAGAGGGCTCTATTCCAGCAGCGTGGAAAACAGCAGTGGTCATCCCGATTGTAAAACCGGGCAAAGACCCTACTTCTCCTTCCAGCTATCGCCCAATCGCTCTGACTAGCTGTGTCTGTAAACTTATGGAACGGATGGTCAGTGAGCGGTTGGTGTGGGTGTTGGAATCGCGGGGATTCTTATCTGTGTCCCAGTGTGGCTTTCGACGGTTTCGGTCAACTATCGATCATCTAGTTGCCCTTGAATCAGATGTGAGGGAGGCTTTTCGCCTGCGTCATCATCTGGTTCAGGTTTTCTTTGACTTGGAGAAGGCTTATGATACGACGTGGCGTTATGGGATTCTCCGTAATCTCTATAACTATGGCTTGAGGGGACAGATGCCACTGTTGCTTTCTGCTTACCTCTCAGGCCGTTCTTTTCGCGTTCGTGTCGGGGCGACTCTTTCCCGCCCGTTTGTCTTGGAGAATGGTGTGCCTCAAGGTGGTGTTCTTAGTGTCGTCTTGTTTGCTATAGGGATCAACCCCATTGCTCAGCAAGCTGCTGTTCCCCAGTCATTGTTTGTCGATGACTTCGGCCTGCGCTTTCGGGCAGCTCGCATGCAGACCTGCGAGCGGCAGCTACAGCTGGCAATTAACAAAGTCCAGACCTGGGCGGTAAGTAATGGTTTCCGGTTTCTCCGGACAAGACTGTGTGCATCCACTTTTGCCGCCAACGAACACTGCACCCGGATCCTTGCCTGTACTTGGGACAGGCACAAATTCCTGTTGTCCCACAGGCACGTTTCCTGGGTCTGATGTTCGATTCCAGGTTGTCTTGGCTTCCACACTTACGTCAGCTTAAAGACAAGGCTTTGCGGGCGCTTAACATCTTGCGGGTCCTGTCGGGCACTTCATGGGGTGCCGATCGCGCTGCCATGTTGCGCCTCTACCGAGCCCTTGTCCGCAGCAAACTTGATTATGCGTGTATGGTCTATGATTCGGCTAGTGACTCCACTCTCCGGATGTTGGACACTGTGCATCACAGTGGCGTGCGTGTGGCGACTGGGGCTTTTCGAACTTCTCCAGTGGTCAGCCTCTATGCTGAGGCCTCGGAGCCACCTTTGGCCATTCGTCGGCGACAGATTGCCATTCAGTATGCTGTGCGTTTGCGTGCTGTGCAATCCAGTCCTGCTTGGTCCATGGTTTTTGGGCCAGACTTGCAAGTCGGTAGACGCAGGGTGGGTAAGGGTGATTTCCGCGATAGGCTCCAGCAGTCCTGTCAGGAGATAGCCTTTGAAATTCCCTGCGTCTTGAGGCTTGGGAGAATGCCAGTTGCCCCTTGGCTTGTCCCAGGTGGCAGTTTCATTTTTGCTCTGGCGTCCCTCCCGAAGGGTTCCACTCTACCAGCAAGGTACTTACAGGAGTTCCGGCAGCTGAGTTCTCAGTACGCCGGTTATCTGCGCCTGTTTACTGATGGGTCGAAGTCCGACGTTGGCGTGGCGTGTG
>JAHWFP010007790.1:0-37739 GCA_023313725.1 Lithobius niger | reverse complement strand
TGGCCAGCGGAAAACCGTGCTTTTCTGCTGGATCCCGGGCCATGTTGTGATTGCAGGGAATGAACAAGCTGATTCTGCTGCGAAAGGGGCCCTTTCTGGCCCTCTCGGTAGGGATCTCAGCCTTGTTCCCTCAGATGCCTTTCCAACCCTGCGTCTGAGGTTACACGCTTTTTGGCAAACCTTGTGGGACAGACAGGATGGTAATAAGTTACGGGCCATTAAAGGCACTGTCGAGGAGTGGCACTCGGCGTGTCGCCGTAGTCGCCGTGAGGAGGTTGTGTTGGCCCGTTTGCGAATTGGTCACACCAGACTTACTAACTGTTTCCTTTTGCGGAGGGTTGACCCTCCTGAATGTTCTTGGTGTCGACGGCCACTTACGGTCCGGCACTTACTTGTTGATTGTCGCCATCTTGATGGTGTTCGTCGTCGGTTCCATCTTCTGCATGACATTGCGCGTCAGTTGGGCGATATGTCTGTCCTCCTGTCCGGTGTTTTTCAATTTTTGCAGGAGGTACAGATGTATGACAAGATTTAGATTAGGGGTTTGAATAACATCTCTGTAATGTGTGGTGCAGTGGCAACCCGGACCACTGCACTGTGACTGAGGTTGGCGCTAATGACCAAGTTGTCGACGTGCCATTAAGCCTCAATCCCCCCCCCATTATTTTAATGACCGAGATAAGTATGAAAAAAATGAGACAATGTTCTGTAATTTAAATAATTATACTGCTCATTGGATAACAAGGGAAGACACTTTAATGAGAGGTGGTTTGCCATCCTATGTTCATGATAATTTTCATCATAGTGGTGATAATATTAAAATAAAAGTTAATGATGCTACGAAAATAGACTTTTACTGGGATAACGAAATGTATAAAGTTTTGTTAATTTATAGACAATCTTCAACTATTATTAATGATTTTATAAAAGAGCCAAGAAACAAGTTTAACGCATACAACAATTTTGAAAATATCATCCTAATGGGTGATATCAACATAGATATTTTTAATAATGCTGAGAAACGTGATAATTGTAAAATATGCTATGGAGTTGAAAAACATAAAAACCTCTTAGCAATCTTTGGCTCGAATCAAGAATTAAGATGCCGACCAGAGATTGTGAGAAATAACACCATTACTGTTTCATGTATTGATCACGCATTTATAAGAACCTTTAAAGATAATGTGGAGCTACAATCAAAAATAAAATTGCAGATCTTTACCGGACAGCAATTTTGATTGACACACATAAAAACTGTAAATAAAAAGAATTGGTGAAAATCACGATTACTTTTATAATGATAAAAAAATGTTGTCAAAAGCTAATATTATTGATTGCCATTTCCTCAAACAAATTAAATGCCCAAATATAATGTATGATGTTATAGAAATAAATACAAAATATATACGGGAAAATAGCATTTTGTACAAACACGATTAAAAAAATCACCAAGAAAAAATTTTATTACCAGCCAAACTGTTACTTTAATTAACGAAAAAATAAACTTCGGCAAATAATTAAAAGAAAACCAAAAGATAATGACTTAATCAATCAATATAGGGTACTTAAAAAATTTGCCAATAGAAACATTAAAAACGATAAACATAAAATCTTTAAAAACATTATTGAACAAAACAGTGATAAAAAATAATGTGGAAACAATTATTGGGGATCTAATGGGTAAACATACTCCGAATATTGATGAAGCTATTATTAACAATTTTGGAAACTCAAATCTAAAATATACGTGTAATAACTGCAAAATATGTTTCCATTATCAAGCGGATACACTTAAACTAAAATATAAAAGGGATAATAAAAAAGAATTAACTGAAAGTAGCAAAAACGATTGGGGCGCTTCAAATGCTTGTCAAGGGGTTCCCTATAGAGAAGGCGGCGAAACCCAACAAGGAGGGAGACCCAACAGTCTCCTTGCTAAGGCCATTCCAGATCGGAATAACCCGGACAGGAAAGAAGTTATGACGACAGTCCAAATGCGAAATGGGGTAGAACAGTTTCCAGTCATGACCCCGGGTGCACATCAAGGGATGTGCAAAATCAAAGAAAGGGAGATCCACCATGAAAGGCCACGAAGAATCTTAAAGACCATGATAAGATCGAACCAGAGTCAACGGAGCTCCAACAACTCCAGGCCAGTTCTGCGCAGATGTTCACCTTACCCGAGGTTTCTAAACCCTGGTAGACTTTTTGTCAAATAGCGCTATACTTTCTCAACACGATCGATGTCACCAAGCAAGTATGGGTACCAAACGGGAGTGGCATATTCTTGGATAGGACGCATGAATACCTTAAATGCCCAGACCTTAGTAGGGATGTCTCCGGAGATAAAACAACGCTGTACAATACAGCACAGATTTTCCTGCAATGAATGGATGGTTTTAGGTTGCCGGAAAACCACACCGCAAGGTCGCACATTTCATTGGTGGAAGGAAGTGGTGGCTGGTCCAGAAAGTAAAGGTTATCACAGTGACGATTTCCAACATGAAAGGTGCAGCATTTTTTTAACAGAAAGTGGCAGTTGCCAGGTATGGGACCAGTCAGCCACATGAAGAATCTGAGGTTCCAGAACATGGGAGCAAGAGGGGGAGAGAATCTCCGCACCAATCTTTAAATCGTCAGCAAATTTAAAACGACAGCAGTCATCAGAAGGAAACTGGAGATCATTGATGTAAACTCGCTGGGTGTGGTTAGCCAAAAAGGCAGCTAGCCAAGCCTTAAGGTTTCCAACGATGCCACAACCGTCGATCTTAAGAAGCAGTTTTCGATGTACAACTGACTCAAATGCCTTTTTAAAATCGAACTAGACAACGTCAGATGGAACCCTGACATTCAAGGCAGAAGTCCACCTATCAAGGAGAGAGAGCAATTGGTGGGTAGTAGATCGTGATGGGAGAAACCCAAACTGATCCTGGGTGATGATAGTGTTGTGTTCGAAGAAGGCAACCATAGTGTCTCTTATCAAAGACTCCATGACTTTGCACGCGACACAAGTAAGGGCAATTGGCCTGTAATTAAGAGGGTCGGAAGAGTGGCCCTTCTTAAAAACCGGAATAATATTCGCCGAACACCACTCTCGAGGAAGTTTGCCTTCAGTGTATGAGCACTGGAAAAGCATGCAGAGTGGGTAACAAATCTCTCCAGCAACTTTACGGAACAGGAAGGCGGAGAAGCCATCTGGGCCACAAGCTCTACTATTCTTGAGTGTTTTTAAAGCTTGAAAGACCAATGTTGGAGCAAAGGAAGCCTGCGGACACGAACGTGATCTAGTGGAATTCTGGCGACTAGGAATTGTCAAATTTCCATCGTCACCGATAATGTTTGAAACAAAAGTATCACAGAAAAGCTGTGCTTTTTTTGGCAGGCAAAGACGAAGGAATTTCCTGAGTTAAGGGTGGGGGAGGCAGAACCAGAGGGAAAGAAGCCTGGTTTCCCTCCCGAATGGCTGTCGTCTCCCGGTGCTTATGCCAAGATTCAATGCTGTTCGAATACTTTCTGCGTGCATCATTGTAAGCGTTGGTCACTTCAGGGCTCTTGCAGCACTTGAGTCGATGCCAACACTTCAGTTTTAAACGACCTGGGTTCAAAATGCGATATGGTAAGAAACCTTTCCTCATGGCACGAGTTCGAGGTGGGGCATGGCGCAGCTCGATGTATCCGGCCAGAACCTCTTGAAAACAAGACCAAGCTTATTCAATAGAAGAATGGACTCTGAAGATGAACTCGTCCCAATCGATGTGAGAGAGAGAACTCCTAAGAAGGTCAAAGTCAATGTTCCCCAGAATCGTCTTCGAAGTTGAGAGTGAAATTTCCCCAATTCCCGTAAAGGACAAGTTAACCGAGAAGTATACCATACAGTGGTCACTGCCACCAAAATGCAGGCCCACCCAAAGATCAAAGACAAGACGCTCGTCATTAGAGAAAATTAGGTCCAGGATATTGTTTCCCTGAGTAGGTCGGTCGACCATTTGAGATAAGCCAAGTGGTGACAGTAGGTCTAGAAAATAGTCATGGTGGCGATCCCCAGCACGATGATGGTTCCAGTCAACAGTAGACAAATTAAAGTCACCGAGAACAATGTTAGAATGTGTAGGATTGACTGCATCAACAATAAATTCACACATGTTTAGGATTTCACCATCCAGAAAGCTATTAGGGAAATAACCTAAAATAACGGTAATGTGGAACGAGGGCAAGGAAACGGCTAAACATTCCGCATTTAAAGATGTTTTCACAAGGACAAGTGGGATCTCCACCCGATGCAAGAGAAGAAGCCCCCCATCTCAGTCACCCCTATCACGTCTCAAAACAGAGTAAGAGTGCAAATCGACAAGCATAGTATCGGTAATTTTGTCATTGAGCCACGATTCAACCATAAAAATCAAATCAAAACCCTTACGGCAAACAAGATCAGCAGCCCAGGTTTCGAACAACAGTATGTGCATTAAAAAGATTACACAAAAGATATGATCTGGTAGGGGGCAGACTGGGGGTTAAGGTGGGGATATATTCAGTTACATTCGATAGTTTTTCGCAGGTCAGTGCAATATGAAGAGCTCAAGCTGTAGTCTGGCTTTCCCCCTAGCAGTAAGGTGGGTCAAGTCACGAGCCATAAGAGTATGATCACTCTAAATGAACTTGTCAATTGAAACAAAGGAAAAGTTTTGTTCAACACAAAGTTTGCGGTGAAGTGAATTTGTGTGCACAATCTTCTTGTCCACATTGATGTCGTCTCTAGCAATTTTGGGTAACAAACCAATGATGGGGACTCTAGCCTTAGGTACTCTGGTACGAATAGAGGTAATGAAGTCATGGATTGCAAAAACGATCTGATTTGGAGAATCGCCGACAATGTCTTTTGAGCCCGCACAAATAAGAAACGATTCTGGGGGATCACTGTCTTCAAGCACGAGTTGGAGTTTCGAACAAAAATCTTTGGCTTTAAGTCCGAGGTAAGTAAACATTCTGGATTTCGGGAGACACCCTCCTGGAAAGTTACGGACATGAGAGTCCCCAACAATTACAGTGTGCTCGGTCCACTCAGTGGTCGCCCTGTTGGTCCCTTTGTCTGGGGTGCCATTTTCCAGAATAGGTAGACCATTTCGTCCAGAATCTCCAGTAAGATCGGTCTCCTCATTGGTAAAATCGACGTAAAATTGACGATTTGTGAAGTGCTAAGGATCATTTTGTGACATTCCGTGGGTTTTTGAATGGGAACTTTTGAAATTTTGATTGGAAATGCTCGATTTTATTTGAACGCTCACGAGCCTGATTTACAGAAGCTTGAAAGTGTCATTTGAAATTCCACACGACGCTTCTATGCTACAAAAGCTACGGTATTATGAAAGCCGATAACGAACATTCGTATTTTCGAATTTACTTGAATAAGCATGGCGAGATGTGGACAGTGTGAAAATAAATTAAATTTGAATGAAGACGACCTTTTAACCTGCATCAACTGCAAAAGTAAAATACATTGTGATAGAAAATGTTCCAGTCTGGCAGTGACAACTATTACGGCCATGGGCAAAAAAAATGACTGGACATGCAAAACATATAGAGCAACCCAGAACGAAGCTTCAAGAAAACATTCTAAAAAAAACATCGAATAAGGACGAAGATGACAATGACAGTTAAATATTCTACAAACATTTTCAGTTTTTCGATGCAAAATTGGATGACCTTTTAGAGACGAATGAAAGAATAATTGCGGAAACAGGAAATAATTTAAAACATTCACGAGAAAATTAATAGTGACCATAACGAAACTCAGAAAGCAAGTGATAAACGTAATGAACAACTGAAAAAGTTAGAAGAAAAAATAAAACTGGTTGAGAAGTCTTTTAACCAAATACTGATCAGTACACTGATCAGTAAAAAATATTATGAAATGGGAAAAATATAGCTGAAATAAAAAATGATAACAAGAAGCTCAACAAAGGAATTAATGACCTGGAAAAAATTAGGCAACAATGCAAGTATCAAGTCTAACAAATGTGAAACTAAAGAATTGGATAGTATTAAATCGTTGATACGCGACATAAAACAGAGTCAAATGGAAAGTAAACAATACAGTAGAAACCGTAATATCGAGATTTTTGGAGTGGAAACAGAGTAACGAAGACCTAAGAGACACAATCTATAGAATTGCGTACGCAATTGACGTAGGTGACTTCAACAATATATGGAATCACAAAGCACATAGACTCCCAAGCAAAAATAAAAATCAAACGCCATCTATCTTAAACCAATTCAGAAATAGAGTGAACCGAGATCGTTGGTTAGAATGGAAAAAAAAAACATTACAAACGACCACCTTTACGGAAATGGTAATAATGCACATATTTTTTTTTATCAACGAACACTTCACACTAGCATATAAAAGATTGCTATGGAATGCCAAACAAGAACTCAAAGACTCATTTAAATTCATCTGGTTTAAAAATGGGAACATTAACACCAGAGAACATGAAAAAAAACGGATAGTGGCCCACATAAAGAGTAAAGACGAACTAGACAAACTCATTGAAAGACAAAAAGCAAACATCAGTGCATCAATCAAACTGGGACCATCTCAAATCTAAATAATAGTGAAAGTGCACCAATCTCAGCGCAAACAAAATGATTAATGAAGAAACAGATATTAATAAAGTTTGTGAAAACTTCGTTGAGTTGGGAGACATGTTATCTTGTCTCGAAAATTCTTCTCTTAAGTGTCTACATTCTAACATATGGAGCTGTAATCTTGAATGATTTGCTTGGTTAGCTGAATTTGAGACTGCTGGTATAGAGTGGAACTTTATTGTTTTTACCGAAATCAATGTGAAAGAGCACGACGTAGATATTTTTTATACAGAAAATTACACAAGTTATGCGAATTGTAGGTTGTCCAAAAAAGGTTACTGTTTATCAAAATAACACTTTTACAAATATAAACTGTTCAAATATAAAAATAGACGAAAATGAAGCTATCAGTTGTATATTTCAAATTGAAAATGAGAATTTTGAAATACTGGCTGTGTATAAAAAAAACCCTCAGCCAGCAGAGTGAATTTTACAAAAAAACTAAAAACATATCTAATAAACAAATCTAAAAACGACAATATTTTTCTGATTGGCGATTTCAATCTGAATGTTTTTGTAGGACACCACGACTGGAATGAAAAGCATGACGTCGAAAGATTGAAAACTGTATGGCAAGTATGGGCTACTCTCAAAAGATAAACACACCAACTAGGGAGGAAATTAGAAACAATAACGTAATAAGATCCTGTATTGACTTAATTTATTGTTAAAATAAAAAACTGGATGTGCGATTCCTTTGTTGTAAAAATTAAACTCGCTGATCAATGCTTTACAGCTTTCAATGCCTATAATCGTTCTTCTGAGAGAAACCATGAAAACCATTCTAACCTAACTCAAATGAATCTGGATATTATCACAAAGGTATCATTAAACAATTGCAAAATAAAATTTGGAACTTTCTGAAAATGTTTACTGACCCCTGATTAAACACTCTGATTAAATACCCATCCTGCAGTGGATAGTTACAGATCTTTTTGGAGCACTTAAGTTGTTGTTCCCTTAAACTCGCTCGGGAATGTGTTGACAATAAGCACCATCGTCACTTTGTAGCTCGAGTTCCTGATAATGAGCACTCACGAGTTTAATGGGAGGAAAAACTTTTGTGCTCCAAAAAATTATCAATAACTATCCTTCCACTTGGTATATTACCTATGATAATATGAGCTTATAGTTGTGCTGTAAATGAAGTATCATTAGTTTATAGTCTGCATAGATGCCAGTTTTCTAATATTTCTACATGTATTCCTTACAACATTGTAATTAATCGAACAGAATTTTGTATAATAAATACCTAAATACCTAATGGTTTTTCACAGTTTAAACCACGTTCCTTTAACTCGTCCGCTTTACCTGCTTTCTGCTATTCAACTCTTCTTTGAAGGATTGATGATCTGATAATGGACTCTGCATGGGAGGATCACCTAAGAACATCTGATGCTATCAGTAGTGCAGAAAGGCTGTGCATGGTTAGTTGCGTGTTGGTAATTGTCCTTAATTATTACCCAAGTCATGTTATTAACTCTTCCCACAATTAGTAGCATTCCAAAGGTTTTACAGAAAGTTTATTGCCTTTCGTAACGAAGAAGTATCACCAAACTTCAGCATATATAGTTAAAAATTCTAACCTAGACACTGCTGGTAATTAAACTAATCAAATTACGAAAAAGCAATTTGAAAGAACATAATCATATCCCAACATGCCATAAGCTTACAGCAAGTCGGAAGCTAGAAACTATGCTAGTAATAAATAGCATAGTTATAATTATAGTGTGCTATTACATCTTTTGCTTGCATAATGTAGCGTAATTATGAGGTTAATGGATGTGGAAGAAAATATGACAAAATGCTAATTGCTACTGCTTTTTGCAATTAAACGTACCAACAACGACAGATAACGCTAACCCCCTTCCCCCCCTCAAACCTAAATGCATCAATAATTTCTCCTTGAGCTTGACCCAATTCGTTCTGCGTGGCCAGAAGATAGTTTAGTGAAAATTTAAGATTGTGAGGGGGTTATATCCAGCTTTACAGCTTCGAACTGTATATGATGATTGAAATAGAAGGATATCTTCTCCTGAAGACAGTTATACAAGCGTTATTAGCTTGACTAAAATAGTACCGTTCATAAATGAACACACTATCAAGCTCCCTTCTGACAAAGGATTCACCTGGAATTAAAAACATGCATCATATTTAGACAATAATGTTATGGTATTCAGACTGTTGCTGTGGCTTCATTAATAAGTCTGATATATTGACCTTACTTGAAAGGTTATGACTTTTCTACATACTTTTTTAAAACATGCTTTTGGACATAGTGATATAGAGTATTAATAGGTTTCGGGCGAGTTTTTTTTGCACAAAACTCACTGCGTGGGCTTTTGCACTTTGAGAGTCAGTGTATAATGGAACTGCTTAATTTGCTCTGTAGGAATAACTCCTGTTTCATTCTAAAATTCTTGGATTCTCTAACACTCTTGGATGACTTGTGACATCACCTTGTAATCACTTTCCAATTTGGATAAGGACACAATCAATTCATTGTTGGTTTAAGCGCTGCAAGAAAGTTATGTTGGTTTATGCCAGTCATAGAACGTCTTGTTTCAATAGCACTTGCATGACAGGCATCGGTGAAAATACGTAGAAGACAATCATCAGGGTGTAACATGAAAAGCTGATCTTTAATACATTGTAAGTATTGTATGACACGGTTTCCCACAATCCATTCCTTCTTAGCCTTGCCTGTTGTGCATGGCCATTCACAGCAAAGAATATATCAGGATGAGTACCATTCACTATATACGATAAGGAACCTATCAGCTCCTGAGCAGTACGTTATCTGGACTGTCTGGAGTATTTTGCGAAATGTGAACACGAGCAGCAAGGTGTATTGTCTTGGGTACCAAATCTTTGAAGTACTTTCGTAATATATTCCATTGGGTAAGTACCATTGATCCACCTTGGTCTCTTGCGAACTTAATACCAACATGTAATTTATTCGTCCAATCAGCCTTATCTCAGAACTCTTGATAAGTATATTTCTGGCTATCTGAGAAGTGATGGCGGCTGTTTCATCTACATAAACGATTAAAATACACACGTCTTTGCCACTTCTGATTTTAAAAAACGTGCATCTGACAGACATGTCTTCATTCCGTTTTTTTCTTCAGCTCTTCAATAATGTGGTTATACCATCTTCTGCTGGATTGTTTAAAGCCGTAGAGACTTCTAATGATTCAGCAAACTTTATTTTCTTGACCTTACAGACAAGACCTTTTGGTTACTTCAAAAAAAAAATTCTCGTGATCTCCTAATTAATCGTTTAGATATATTGTCTTCATGCCGTATTGGTCTGTATAATAGTTTAACTGGACAGTGACAGTAAGAAGTATGTCGGTAATCCTGCAACTGGCGAATAAGTCTAAAAAAATTAACTCCAATAGATTTGTGGAAAGCCTTAAGCGACCCGTCGTGCCTTTTATCGTTCCTAGAAGTCTTCTTAATTTCCATAACCCATTTAGAACCATTGTTGTAAAAGAGGCAAATCGACAAATTCCTATGTCCCAAGGGTGAATAAATAAGTCCTTCTAAACTAGGAAACTAGCTATTTAATTGAGAGGCTGAACTATTCTCAAATTGGTGGCCTCTTTACCAGTTTTTGGTTTTATTTTGACATTTGGATTATGTTTCGTGACTTGCACGTGGACACAATTTCTTTGGTAACGTTCTTTAGATTTGATGCGACATCCTAGCATGTTTCGGATTTGCACGTCACTTGACACGTTGTTATTGTTCAAAATTTTAGCCATTCAATGAAAGACGATTCCAACAATACTAACAGTGTTTATAAAAATACTTTCGTATTTGAGTGTCCTCCCACGCCACTCCCGTTGCACCCCAAGGCTGCAAACCAGAAAAGGTATGCAGCTCGTATCGTACTGCAGATCCAGTATCTTGGGATCAGTGAATAATCCAATACGTTTGCAACGTTATTGAGGGTCATATTTTGCAGTGAAAGTCACTTACCTGACATTCCTACATGAGTGAATTTTTGTCAGTTGGATCATAGCTCTCTATTTTAATACAATTTAAGCTTTTATACCACATTATTATTTTTACCCAAGTACCTAAAATGTGCCAATCTATGGTTCAGGATATTAGATAGACACTTACGCATGTTGTCACGCTACAATGTTTTTTATCCTCGACAAATGAAATGACGTGATGTTTGCTGCCTAACTTGGCACGACACACTGGCATGTGTCTAGACTAACAGTAGGTGGATATATTCGTCACGCACTGTCCCCACTAAGATAAAAAACAGTACAAAGTTACTCAACCATAAGTAACAACCGGTTGGCATTTAACGTGAAAGTGCTTAGGAACGCGGGTGACAACACAATGGTGACTGGTGAGCAAATTACAGTGAGCAAAACACTTATTTCGCAACATTAGCCTCCATTTCGCTCATCTCTGCATCCAGCAAATATCTTCTAAAACAATTGACGTTTAACGTCACTTTTGGTGAAAGCGATCGGTTTTGTTGGAATGAGTCGACTTGTTTGGTGAGAGTAAGAATGTGCTTATTAATCCACAAAGTAACATAGCATAAATTCAGTTAAATAATAAGAGGGTGTATTTGCTTTACTTTTACGAAAGAATCAATTATTTTTATTGTTTCGGTTTTCCTTCTATAGTAAACTTTCCAGTATCTCTCGATTTTTCCCTGTTCATGGTCCATTCCATTCTATACGTTATTTTTGTTAGTGATGATAATAAACCACTAAACGAATGTAAGTTCCATGAAACGTTCGTATTTTATTCCTATTGTTTGCACCGTCAGAGAACTCAGTTTTAATCCCGTGTTGTTGGTTACGATTGGTTACGTGTTGTAGTGATGATAATCACAGTAGTAATAATCCGTTGCGGCCCAAAACGGAAGTGACGTCACAGGTCATGTGACGTCACAATGACGTCACGATGACATCACTTCTGGTCCAAGATGGCGGCACCCACAGGTTGCTTCAAAAATGGCGGGGAAGCAAAATGGCGCCGAAAGAGAAGTGACGTCACAGGTGGTATGACGTCAGTTCTGGTCCAAGATGGCGTTGCCCCAAGGATGCCTAAAAAAATGACTGGGAAGCAAAATAATGGTGTCTATAGACCATCGTAATTGAAAGATAAACGGTTGTCTACAATCCCCACGTCAAAGGGAGGTGTCATGTCAGCTATAGTATACGTGTTACATGTATTAATGACCATTTCGGTAAGTCACAATTAGAGAAGGACGAACGTCTTTATACACCCTTAGGTCGTGTAAGAACCTTTTCGAACAGGTGACCGCACGTTAGTAACTTGTCAGCGAGGGTATTGGCTGCATCAGGTTTTTATAGATGTGAAGAAGAAATAGATAAACAATACAATGTAAACGATCTCGTGATGTGTCTCTATTGTAAATTTAAACTCGGGGAGTTTGTGCAGAGTGACCAACCAATGTTAGATCACAAGAATTGGGGCGCAGACTGTCCATCTGTACCTGCATTTCCTACTGGAAACAATGACGACGACAAAGGAGAATATTCTAAAGTGTATCCGCAAAGGTCGTATTGTGAATGTGCAAGAAAAAACTATGATACCTGAAGAGGTATAAAAGGGGGAGAAACAGGTAGATGTGGATCATACAACCACCGAGATGAATGCTGACCTGTTCACTCTGTCAGGACGGGAGAGTACGTTCGAGGGAAGATGGGAGCACGGGGGTACACTAGCACCACGTAAAATGGCAGAGGCTGGATTCTTCAGGTGTGGAGACAAAGTAGATCGTATGTATGAGGCATCAGATACAATGATGTGCGTGTATTGTGAGCTGCGCATGTCTAATTGGCAAGTCGGTCAAAACCCACTGAATGAACACAAAGAGCAGGAGAAACACTGTTTATTCCTAAAACAGTTCCCAAAGGGTAACGATTTCATCGTAACTAGAGAGAAGGACATTGTGTATCCAGGAGGGCGTGACGAATGTGATTGTGATGCTTACACACCGTATAGAAGATCGGAGAGACCCCTGTTGCAACGATCAAAGTCGGCTCGACCGTGATAAAAAGAGATGGAATAGCGAGTGACCGTTACATACACCTTCCAACCTTAATCGTACCAACACGATGGGTCTGGAGCTAAGACATTACCTGGACGTTGTGTTACTGTGCTTACTCGTGATCGATACGGGACTCATAATAAACAATGCCATAGTTTACCACAAAGAGGAAAAAAGGCCTAACCTCTGGCTTTGATCCAGCTGCTTGTAACCATCGTGAAATAAAATGGTGTGTCTATTTACTTTCTTCTGTTCGTTATTTACTTATGCTAGCGGCAAGCCACGGATGACATCATCGATCGCAAATGACGTCACGAGGCAATTTTTGCGCAGTGTCTCTCTCTGCGATATAGCCTTTTGTTTCCTATCAGTGTTGTTTGAAAACTGTACCATACGTGATACGGTGTTCAAACAACCAAAAAGCTAGATCGGGTTTTTTTTGTTGTTGTGTGTGAGTTGGACCACTTTGTTGGTTAGCCGAAAAAGACCTATCTGATTATAAGTAAACCAACAAAGGAATGAAAAGTAGTGGGATGAGAAACTGGAGATTCCCGGAGAAAACCACTCTCGTGACTGGAAAGTTTCAGAAAAAAAAAATGAAGTTACAGTCACAAGGCAAAGTTAAGCCGAAAAGTAATAGTAAAGTATTTTGCAAATGAATATGTTTTTGAAAAGTTGTAATAAAAAACGTTAGAGTTTGAATGTAAGTCTACCGTAACATACTTTAACTATTTTAATACCATTTCCTATCTTACTATTATAATGTATTGTAAGAATACAGTATGATAGTAAGAGAAGCCCATAAAAAAACGTGTTCCCACCCCAGTCTTTCTAACCAATATTTATTTCTTTAAAATGATTAGCGTATGTTGCGTACCATAAAAAGCAGCTGATTACAACGTTCGTTTACTTCATCCCTAGGAAAAAGAAAAGGAGAATAGTAATCAACTACGATTTATGGTTTGTTTCTTTTTCTTTTTTTTTTTGGGGGGGGGGTTTCTTGTTCTCCTTTGTTATCGTGTGTCGTCAGTCGGCGTCCGTTGGTGTTACTATGAAAAAAAGACGAAATCCTACTCACTCACCGTCGTAAGGCGGCACGTAAAACACAAAATAATGTAGCTATAATAAACTAATTCCGTACCAACTCCAAGCCGTTCATTGAAACGGACACGTTCAGGACCTGACGAGCACCGGCCGAGGATCGGATCCTATCCCATGCGCCCGAAAGGTCCTTGTCCGTGAATGGTATTGGCGGGGGAGACGAAGGAAGTGTCTCTTGTCAGACGGCTGGTCGTGGCGGAGGTGGTGGAGGAGGTCGTAAAACGTCCACAGTAAAGTTGGTGGTGTTGTTGTTGTTGTTGGGAACACCACCACTGTCCGCCACCCATTCCAACGCGCGCAGACATACGATGTCGACCATTCCGCCTTGGAAGAGACCAGCGGCCGCCTCGATGACCAAGCTAACCGTTAGCTGCTACATCGTGAGTCTGAATGAAGCTCAAACCCAAACGGATCCGATAGAAGGGATGCTAATGGTGAGAAAGGCTGGTTCTAGGGTCAGTAACGGGTCAGACTCAAAAAGCCGCTCATGAATACGTCTCTTATGAATGTATCAACTCAGACGGAAGTCGGTGCAGAGTATGTTTACGTAATGCTAAAAGGAAATCACTATTAAGAACTAACCTCATGACCCTCGTTGCAAATGGGACATAGCCTACAAAGAGAGCATACGTCGCATCCTGCACCGATCCACCCACCCTTCCCCCCGTTAATCCGTCGCCTAGCCCGTTTATTGCACTTGAAAAGAATGAAACACAAATATAGTTCGTCATCTTAATTTTGTAACTGATTGACAAATAAGGAGGAAAAACGAAAATACATACGTTGAGGCAGATGAAATGTACCATTTCTACGAACACCATTTTTACGTGAAAGGGTCCCTAAGAAAGACATGTAGAAGTTAGCTAAACTAAGATAAAAGAAGCGAATGTAAATACTAAAACACGAAATAACATATTAAACGTAATATGTGTTCGTAATCAAGTCCATCCTCAGTAATCCGGATGCCTGGATCACCGTCCTACACAGAAGCACCACTTGTTAAAACTAAAAAACGAACAAAGCAAATGATGAATCGAATAGTGGGTGTGGAAAAAAAAGGAAGACAAACGTACGGTCACCCTCTTAATAATGTCGCATACGGTTAGGATGCACGGACGAGTCATGTTGGCAACGCAAAAACCGACACCACGGTATATAAACGTTATTGCGGTGATTATGTCATCACCACGCTCAAAAGATATTCAATAGAAATGATCAGCAATTTTTCAGCATTGTTCTTCTGAGGGTATCAAGTGTGTCTCCCTAAATGCTCGCAGTGTCGTAAAAAATTTAAATGTCTTTTTGGCTTTGGTCGCGGGGGGTGTCTATGACCTAATTTTTGTTGTGGAATCGTGGCTCCACGCGGGCGTGACCGATGCAATGATTGTGGGTCCATACCCCTACCTAATTATACGTGTGGATCGACAATCAAGGGCAGGTGGTATATTTTTGCTACATAAACCTCATTATACAGGTAGCTGTTTCTGAGGTTGGGTTGGGGGTGGAGGCATTAGCAGTGGTCTTGCCAGTGTTGAAGCTTAATATTATATTGGGGTATTTGCCAGATAGTCACTTGCACTCTGCTGTTCTTAATATGTGTTCCTTTATTACATCATCAATGCATTCCACTTACTCTAATATCTTACTAGGTGACTTTAATCTATCAACTGTTGATTGGGCAGAACTTACAGCAATTGATAAACCACATCGTAACTTTATTGACCTTATTGCCCCATTGGCTCTCACACAATTGGTTGATTTCCGCACTCGAGGAGAAAATATTCTCGATCTGGTTTTTTCTGATGACGATCGTCTTATTTTTGACATAAAAGGGATTGAACATCTTGGCAACAGCGACCACTGTATGGTCGTATTCTCTATTAATGTAGCTTCGTCCTACCCGACTCTATCTGCACCAAAGCAGGGCAAGGTTATTTTCCCCTTACTCAAAAAATTCCTGGGTAACATTGATTGGCCGGTACTACTTTCTTCTTTTCATCAAGATGTGCATTCCGTATGGAACGGTTTTCTTGAGTCTCTTCACCTTTTGGTAAATCAATGTCGTACAAGGCGTTCACGCCACTCCTCCACTATTGGCCAGCCATCTTCGAGACTTAACTTGCTCCCCAACTACATTCGCAACTTAGGCAGAAAGAAACTCAGGATCTGGCATAAACTCAGGAATGACAACTCTTTACACATTGCCAATAAATACAAAGAATGTCGATCGCAGTACTCGACTGCAGTCGACGAATGGCAAAAGCGGAATGAGTTTGAGGCACTTAAAGAAGGAAACTTGGCTGCCCTTTTTCGCTTATATCGTTTGAAAACTCGTACTACACGCTCTCTACCACCTTTCCTTTCCGAGGGTGCCTTTGTTACTAAAGACTTGGACAAAGCGGAGCTATTAAACGATATATTTGTTGCTAATTCGGTTATCGATAACCAAGTCACACCTCCCCTGTTTAACATTGAAATTCCTAACTCCACGGTACTCAACAATGTCTCTTTTACCAGATCACGAGTAATCGACACACTTCACAATATGAGGCCTAGCCATGCTGTGGGTCCTGATGGTTTCTCCTCCTACTTTTTCAAACAGATTGCCAACGAAATATGCGATGCTCTACTCTTTTTGTTTAAACTATCCTTCTCCACGGGTAACATACCCACGTTATGGAAGACAGCAAAAGTCATACCTATCTTTAAAAAGGGCAATAATTCCGACCCGCGAAATTACCGGCCTATTGCTCTAACAGTGGTGCCGTGCAAAGTCATGGAGTCTATCATTAGGACTGATCTACTTCGGTATCTAACTGATCATAGGCTTCTTAATCAAGACCAGTTTGGCTTTCTTCCTGGCCGCTCAACGACGGTGCAACTTCTGGTGGCACTTGACCACTGGACTGATGCGCTTGACCTCGGTATACCAACAGATGTTGCTTATTTTGACTTCCAGAAAGCGTTCGAGTCTGTTGTACACAGCAAATTACTACACAAACTTAAGATGCTCCATATCGGAGGTAATCTCCTCCAGTGGCTGGGTAGTTTTTTGATTGGTCGATCCCAGTGTGTGCAAGTGGGTACTGCCATTTCCACCTCATGTGACCTTATCAGTGGAGTTCCACAGGGATCGGTGCTGGGGCCGCTCCTATTTGTTCTTTATCTGAATGATCTTTTTGCGGGGCCACAGTTTGGTCATATTTCACATTTTAAATTTGCAGATGACCTGAAAGCAAGCACCCCGATCACTTCATTCTCAGATGGCTACCAGCTTTCAACTAGTATCGATACTGTGTCACAGTGGTCATTGGACTGGCAGCTACCGTTATCTGCCACAAAATGCAGTATGTTCCACATTGTTATTACAAACCCCAGCCTTATTTACACTCTGTCGGACACATCCCTCGACGGAGTATATTCTATACGTGACCTGGGGGTGTGGTTCTCCAGCAACTTGAAGTCCACGTTGCTTTACATCTGCTAGTATTGTGACCAAAATTTGGGCCTACAAGGTGTTTGTGCGGCCAATCCTCGAATACGCGAGTCCGGTTTGGTCACCCTACCTTTTGCAGGATATTGACCAACTTGAAGCCATCCAACGTTCTTTTACTCGTGGTCTTACTGGGTAATGCAATTATTCTCCCAATACACGGTTATCTATGGCATGCCTTGATCCCCTTGAACTCCGGAGACTGAAGGCTGACCTTGTTTTGACCTTTAAAATTCTGCATGGGTTGCTCTTTATCGATGTTTCGTTCTTCACCCTGGCCTGTACCAGTAAAACTCGCGGCCATTCCCTTAAATTGAGCATGCCCATTCCACGGACGGACTGCAGAAAGTTTTTCTTTGCGTCTCGGGTAATAGGACCTTGGAATTCTCTTCCAGAAGCTTTTGTCAATTCGCCCTCAGTTAGTGAATTTAAGCGTCGCTTGGATGAACATCCACTTGATAAGTTTTTAAAAAGAAATTACCAAACTTAAACATTTCTCCTTTTCCCCCTGTTTCTTTCTGCAGGATCGGTGCCAGTGGCCCCAGCCCTTCCGTTCTCCTGACCATTATAGGTCAAATTCTTATTTAATTTAATTTAATTTAATTTAAAAAAGGTGTACGGATGCCAAGAAAATTGGTATAAAAGTGCCTAGTTCCAATCCCAAAATCGTACTCAAATGCACTACGAGCTTCGTACGCTTCACTCTTGGTAAGTCAGACCTACATCCACTTTATTTTTCGTAACTTTGCGCTGTTTCATAACAGTAGGTAACGTTTACATTAGGTTTTCTTTTTTTTTTGTAGGCAGGTTATTATTATTAGTAAATATTATTATTGTTCTTATTAGTATCGTTATTATCACCATGGAGATTGAGCTAGGGAATAATGTAACGGTGGACGTATTCAAAGTAAATGAGTACATTAATATCAGATTTCAGAAATCTGACGACGAAGGTATGTTGAGTTCGCACGGCATTACGCTCAACATTCAGGAATGGCTCAGTTTCGAACATAAACTGCTTCAGTTGGTTGTACACTTCTATTACAATACACCCCGTCTACTATTCGTAGTATCAACTTTAATTATTTCATACTTTGATAATTATAACGACAAGTATATAGCAATGTCGAATCACGCTTTGGAAACCATTAAATTGTACGAGTCAGAAGTCCGTGCTCTCAACATTGCTCGTGGAAAGATTGAGGAGTGTCGTCAAATGCTATTGCATGGAGCGCTGAAGTATCACTTACAGTCCTTTTTTTCTCTTTTAATTTCTCAGGAACGACTGACACCGACCGTCATTATTATTATTAATACGATATATCATTATTATTATTATTATTATTATTATTATTAAATTCAAAAGAATGTCTACCTTGCAAACCCAATACCCTCTTAAACCCGAAATGTCCGTTGATTTGGACAACTGCATTTTTCTAACCTGCAGTAAATTCAACGAAGTGACCAGGGTTCACGTCAGAAGATATGTCGAAAATCCAATAACCTTTACACCTACGGGTCACGGGTTCTGTTTTAGCATGGACGAATGGACAAAAATGGTACCATTATTTGAGAGGTGGATAGTAGCCCTTTCTGGTACCTGTCAGGCTCAGTTTCTATACACAAGACCCAAATTCGGCATATCATACTTCACCATTGACAATGCGAAGGTCCTAAGCATCGTCACCCTGGATAAACAGATGATGGACCTATTGATCAACCAATTTAAAATGATCAAGGCATCGGTCGGACAAATAGAAACATGGGTCCACGAGCTCGACGTATTAAGCCAGGATAGTCAAGTGTATTAACCTAATACATTGAAGAAGTAGCAACTGCTAAGGAACAATGACGTTCACCTGAACTGATATTCCCTACACACGCTAGCGATTTCTACTAATAATGATATTAACAATATTAATAATAATAATAATATTAATAATAGTATTTTATCAATAATAATAACCGGATGATGTCTCAAGGAACGTCATTCTCCTTCACAGACGTGATGATGACGTACGTGTCTGAAAACGATCCAACTCAGTCAAAAAGTACGAAGAGACACAAGACGACACCTTTTTGGGAGCTATGTAACATGTAGTGCACAACTACTCTTATCACCTACGGACAAATCTGTATGTTTCACTATTGTAGACGCCTTCACCTCGGACTTCCAGTTGAAAAGTTACAGCATCCGTAATTTCGGAAATGGAACAATTAATTTTTACCTGCGGTTTCATGACCCTTTGAATCAAGACGTCATCGTGGGGATACTAACAACAATCTCGGCCACTGCATTATTCGGAGTTACCCCATTAAGGACCAAAACGGCCAGAAAAAACTGTTTGATAGACCTATTCAAAAGTGATAGTTTACCCTATCACTTTTGAATAGGTCTATCAAACAGTTTTCTGCGTGAAACTGTCTGAGGAAGACGAGTCCATGTTACCGTTTGAACTATTGTTACCTTCGTGGTTAGAGAAGCACAAGGACAGGGTTTATAGTCTGGACGATCCATTTATTCTAAGACACGCGCAATATTATCCTTATATTGCCGCTCGCGTGATCAATTCACCGTACTTTAACAATCATACAGTTTGAGTCGTGTAATACTGTAGCACAAAAAAAAAAACATTAAACAACATGAAGTGAAGATCATGGTTTGTGTTTATTATCGTATTAAGTTCCTTTAGATAAGTCACAATACATACATATAGTGTACAAGTATGGTGTAAAGGATGTTGGGATGACGAATGCTTCTTTTTTTATTTTCTTTATTTTGTTAAAAAATATGTATAGTTTTTCGTTTGGTCAGGAATGGTATAAAAGAGGCATACGTGGCGTTCACTCATTCATTCATTCATGGACGCTCGGCTTCATCATCCCAGTAACCTTTTCTGCGTTGGGCCTTCATTTAGTGGGAAGAGCACTGCTATTGTAAACTTAATTTTGAAATCCCAAGACGTTTTTAATCCACCTCCAAAATCCGTTTGCTATTGTTACGGAGACGATCAGTCTCTTTTCGATACTTTAAGAGTGGCCAGTCCAATACCCGTATAATTTCACTCCACTGTTAACAGAGACATTTACGACAGTATACCGCGTGACGCAGTTTTAATTCTTGACGACCTCGTATATTCATTACCCACCGATTTACTTCATGACGTGGTTTTGAGGGGTTAGTGCATTGCCATAGGGGGTCCCGTATGCAGTTAAATGAATCAAACAAATAAGTTGGATAATCTTGTTCTACACCGTGCCAGCTTCCTTTTGCACCATGGTGTCATCCCCATTTGCAAACCGGAAGTGGTGATATGACGTCATCAAAATGGCCGCCAACATTGATTAAATGATCACTTATATCTCTGCAACCACTTGACCGATTTACTTTTTCTATAGCTCGTTTTAAAGCTATTAAGATGCACTACCGTTAAAGTCCTACGAGTCAATACCAAAAATTCAAAGGATTTCACGGTATAGGCTCGCAAACATAAAAATGCCTGATTTTTTTACTCAAGTTTTTATGCTTAGTTGGAAATAACGGTCAAACAACCAGACTGGCGCAATACTTTCATGGGAATTAGATTATGGTAAATTCTGTTAGCTTTAAAATAAGCTATAGAAATTGAAAATAGGTGGAATGGTTCCCTAAATATCAATGCTGAGGCGAACGCATTTCACTAGGATGCTGCCATTCTAATGCTGATGCAGCTAGTGCCAGTAAGGATAACTTCCACAGTTTGCCGTTAGGTGGCGCTTATAATACGACGTTTGAACATTGTTCACCGTCATACACGTCGTACGTCATCTTCTGAGGCAAGATTGAGATAAACTTTAATAACAATCAAGTGTTTAGAACTAAGATTAGTGTCGGTATTCACAAGAATAGAAAATTGGCCTTCAAACAATGGTGTGATTAGGCTTATTGTTTTTCAATTTCGTAGTCGGAATCTAGTACGGAGTTTGCGAAATCAAAACACTCACTATATGCAATACCTATAAGACTTAACAACAAATTATGAATTGTGTTTAATCTGTCAAGAATTAAAAGTGATCAGCTAGTAATTAATCCCAAGCCTGGCAGTTTAGTGCACGTTCTAACTTGTATTCGTGAGTTGTCTGACTGTGATTATGGGTTGTATCCTTGGAAGAGAAGAATCACAATCAGAATGTGTTTATTGGGTATTGGCCCGTAGCCATGCACCCTAAGAGAAGACGATTAGACAATGACAATGCAGAAAGTTTGATCCTAAACAATACAACTTGGCACCTGTCCTGTTATAAGGCAACAACAAACAAAACAATTCACGCTCGTGCACGTGAAAGTTATAACAGAAAAGTACAGTTGCAAATAAACCTCCCTTTCTTAGCACTTCGGTGCGTATTACACGTTCGGCTGTGCCAGCAGAAAAAAAACGACGCGAAAAATTGTTTCTTTTGTGACAAAGAGGGCTACGAAAATAATACATTACGTAAGGTTGAAACTAAAACTGCCTGCGCTCATTAAAAGGCAGCCATTGAAGTTAGCAATTCAGAAAAACTAAAGATCCGTCTTAATGCTGCAGCTGTAGACAATGAGGACTCCATCGCTATGAATCTTCATTTTCATAAGAACTGTTGGACACAGAAAGTTAACAATGTACTGAGAAAAAACAGTAAAAAAACAGCTGAAGTTAACCCATCATCAACTGCCGAAACAGCTTCCATTGTTCATTCATGAGTATTCTTGATGCCTACCTTGGGGAAGGGAAAATTACCGAAATCGGAACGTTATACATGACGTAGAGAACTTTTGCCAACGAAATGGTGTACAGGAACCTATTTACTACCGGCAGCATCTACGAAGTTTATTGCTGTAGATATACTTCAAGTTGAATTTAGTAAAGCAAAGAGACTAAATGAGCCTGACCGTGTTCACTTGAAAAGTGTGAGAGAAGCTGCTGTTCATTACTTGGAAGATGAAGAAGATGCAATGCAAAAACACTTTACAAAGTAGCAGCAATACTACGATGACGTGCTGAAAAGGCTCGAAAATATGAGTTCAGTGGATCATTAACAAAGAAATGAATGGCATAATCCCTGTTCAGTTAGCCATTTTCATGGATTGGTTTATTCACGGACGTGCGACAATTATCAGTAACACACATTAGAACAGTTTGATAAGAAAGTTAACATAGTGAGGGACTCTTTTATGTATGCATATCTATCAAACAAGCAATTTTTAAAGGCAAACAATACCACTGTATTACGTCATTGCCGGGATTTACCTAGACCCGCAGTAGTGGGACTTTCGGTACATCACAAAAACAGAAGTGAATACTGGTTAATTTGCTCCATAATTATGGGTGTTCCGTAGCATACCGTAAGGTTCTTGGAATTGAAACGGAACTGGCTGCAGCTGTGATAAAGAAAATGGATGACAATGATGGTGTTTTCGTGCCATCTAGCTTGGCAAGGGGTTTTGTGTATTTCACTCTTGACAATATCATAATGAAGATTCATAGCGATGGCGTCCTCATTGTCTACAGCTGCATTAAGACGGATCTTTTTATTTTCTGAATTGTTAACTTCAATGGCTGCTTTAAAATGAGCGCAGGCAGTTTTAGGCCCGTATTCTGAACGCTGACTAAAACTCGAACTTGACTTGAAATGACATCGCACCTATTTAGTGCCATTCACCACCCGATTTCTTCCAAATGTATCCAAAAGAAGTTCTGGTGGTGAATACCACTAAATAAGTGTGACGTCATTTCAAGTCAAGTTCGAATTTTAGTCAGCGTTCAGAATACGGGCCTAAGATTCAACCTTAGGTAATGTATTATTTTCGGAGCCCTCTTTGTCACAAAAGAAACAATTTTTCGCGTCGCTTTTGTTTTTTGCTGGCTCAGCCGAACGTGTAATATGCACCGAAGTGCTAACAGAGGGAGGATTATTTGCAACTGTACTTTTCTGTTATAACTTTCATGTGCGCGAGCGTGAATTGTTTTGTTTGTTGTTGCCTTATAACAGGACAGGTGCCAAGTTGTATTGTTTAGGATCAAACTTTCTGCAGTGTCATTGTCTAATCGTCTTCTCTTAGGGTGCATGGCTACGGGCCAATACCCAATAAACACATTCTGATTGTGATTCTTCTCTTCCAAGGATACAACCCGTAATCATAGTCAGACAACTCACGAATACAAGTTAGAACGTGCACTAAACTGCCAGGCTTAGGATTAATTAATAGCTGATCATTTTTTAATTCTTGACAAATTAAATACAAGTCATAATTTTTTGTAAGTCTTATAGGTATTGCATATGGTGAGTGTTCTGATTTGGCAAACTGCATACTAGATTCCGACTATAAAATTGGAAAACAACCGTTGTTTGAAGGCCAATTTAGTATTATTGTGAATACCGACACTAGTCTTAGTTCTGAACGCTTTATTCTGATACTGCATATGATTATGAGTACAACATGATTGTTATCAAAGTTTATCTCAATCTTGCCTCAGAAGATGATGTACGACGTGTATGCCGGTGAACAATGTTCAAACGTCGTATTATAAGCGCCGCCCAACTGCAAACTGTCTGCAAACTGTGGAAGTTATCCTTACTGCCACTAGCTGCATCAGCATCAGAATGGCAGCATCATAGTGAAATGCGTTCGCCTCAGAGTTGATATTTAGGGAACCATTCAACCGATTTTCAATTTCTATAGCTTATTTTAAAGCTAACAGAATTTACTATAATCTAATTCCCATGAAAGTATTGCGCCAGTCTGGTTGTTCGGCCGTTATTTCCAACTAAGCATAAAAACTTGAGTAAAAAATCAGGCATTTTTATGTTTGCGAGCCTATACCGTGAAATCCTTTGCTTTTTTGGTATTGACTCGTAGGACTTTAACGGTAGTGTATCTCAATAGCTTTAAAACGAGCTATATAAAAAGTAAATCGGTCAAGTGGTTGCAGAGATATAAGTGTTTATTTTACCTATGTCGGCGGTCATTTTGATGACGTCATATCGCCACTTCTGGTTGCATATGGGGATGACACCATGGTGCAAAAGGAAGCTGGCATAGTGTAGAACAAGATTATCCAACTTATTTGTTTGCTTCATTAAACTGCACACGTGACCCTTTTTTCAGCCCTATGGCAATGCACTAGGTCGTCATCACAGAAGCATTACCGTGATTATTGTCGTACATAACTTATTTTCAAAGACTTTACGTACTGTCTCGCTAAATACGCATTCGTTTCTGCTGTTTAAATCGAGTCGTGATATTGGGCAGTTGAAAGTTTTAGCCAACCAATTGGGATGTCTAAAGATTTCCTGTTACCTGTTTACAAAGAAGCGACCAAGGAATTGGGTGACTTTCTCCTAATAGATATTCATCCTCTTACGCCGGAAGCGATAAGGTTTCGTTCTAATATTTTTAAGTTACCTATAATGGTGTACCAACCAAAATGAAGATTAGTAAAATATTAGACTTTGTTCCTTTGCTAGAAGTGATAAATTTAGAAAAAACCTCCAAGCGCGTGAAGAGGATTTTGCTACAGTACCCCGAAATAAGAGAAGTGTTGTGCTTAGCATCATTAAATTTATTAAACGGCCGTATACCTTTAACGGCCATTCAAAGAAAGTCACTAAAAAACTATAAGAAGGTACTTTTAAAACTAGCATCCAAAATCTGCTCAAACAAAGACAAACATAAACACCTGTCCAAGAATCAAGCGGGAGGTTTCTTAGGTGCCCTCTTGGGACCCGTTTTTGGCCTACTGGGTGGACTAATAGCCAAATAGAGATGTATCTACGAATGCAACTAACGCCTTTGGACGTGGCACCGACCAGGGACGACAGGTCCGTCCCACACCCAGGTCCGCGTTTACCCAACCCCTAAATAAACTGGACGATACCATCAAGAGTATCCTAGGGGACCAGTTCCTCTCGGAATAAGACAAATCCAAGCTATATACACAAGCCCTTCAAAGAAATTTGGACGTCGACAAAAAGTACGAAGACGACGCGTTGAAAGTAACGTTTGCTACCCCCAGTAGCCCGGCGCCGCAGGGATCGGCCGCACTAGCAGCCGACGAATTGCGGGCAAACTTGAAAGCGTTACCTAAAGTTTACAGGGGGAGGGTCGAACGCATGTTAAACAGTGGCAACATTGATGACGACCCGTTCGGACAGTTGGTGCACGAGGGCAAAGTGATAAAGGGATCTACTGTCGTGGATTTGCTTCACGGTGCAATCACCAATAACAAAGCTGTAAGAAAAAAGGCTCACTCCATTCCCGGATGGCGATTTATAAAGGAATATGTACCTTACTAAACTTATTTGCGTCGTTCCAACCGTTGACCACTCTGCCAAATTAATAAACCAAGACGTGAACGGGATTCCTGTTGAGTTGAGTTGTATAGTACCTGGGACTCATTACGGTACGTTGATTGATCTGGCTGACGATGTTAACGCCAAAATTAGAAAGATTAAACTCAATTTGGGGCTTTTTGTAGACGAGGGTTATGGACCAATCACCCCTAGCCTACATTTCGATACTCGTTACAAAACGTATCGCGTTAAGCACTTAGTGTCTAAATTACCCGGAGGTAATATTTACCTGATTTTGTCACCTAGTTTAGCCGATAAATTCGGGTTTAAACCAGAGATATTTGAAGGCATTCCTACCGTTTTAGAGACTAGCGGAGACGTGCGCAAGTTTGAGAGTAGGCCTACCCGCTCCTTGTGGGTTTACACGGACATTATTACGCCTCAGTTCGTGGGTGACGTTAAAGCACCTTTATTGAGAATTGTCAGCGTCGAGGGATCTAAAGGGGAAGACACAAACGCCGTATTTTACAGACTGCATTATTATCCTTTGTTAGGCACAACATTGCGTAACATTAGTATATATATTAGAACCGACAGCGGTTCTCCCCTTCCTTTCGGCTCTACGGGTAGAGTGGTTGTCAGTTTACATGTGAGACCTATAAAGGGGCGAGCCTAACGCGGTACTTCATCATGAGGCATTCCTTCCCTTATACGGATTTTGACAAGATTTAGATTAGGGGTTTGAATAACATCTCTGTAATGTGTGGTGCAGTGGCAACCCGGACCACTGCACTGTGACTGAGGTTGGCGCTAATGACCAAGTTGTTGACGCGCCATTAAGCCTCAATCCCCCCCCCCAGGCTGGTGGTGGCATTTCTGTCTTCTCGGGACAAGTCCACCAAAAAGATCACGGATGGGGCAGCCTGTTCTCGTCCCTGGGGCGCGTAGCCATACCTTTCTTAAAAAGAATAGGTAGATTTTGGGAGAAAAGCACTCAGTACGGGCGTTGGTATAGGGGGTGCCGTACTAGGTGGTATGAACCTCAAAGATTCGGCGAAACAAAGGCTAAAGAAAACTGCAAGCGGTATGATGTCTGATTTAGAACAAAAATTGCAGGGTGGGAGAGGAGGGCACTGCGTAGGACAGTGCGGCTCTGGAATTAAACGTAAATGTTTGAGTAGTAAAACGCCCAACAAGAATAAGAAGAAGGAAAAGATCAAGACCGTTTTAGATTAGAGTCACCTCTATATAAACTTGGGGTTCCTTTTGGTCAGTAGCCATTCACGAGCCGCAGCCGTGAGTATCCTAAGCCCTTTTTCCTTCGAGTGTCTTCTTAGCCTATTAGATATATTTTCTGTACAGCCCACTAAACTTAGTATACAGAAAACTAAATATGAATAGTACAGACCCCTGGCACCCATGTCTACCAACCAGGTGATGGACTTTACAATTGCTGGAAGCGACTCTTACGTGGACCTCTCTTAATCTTTAATTTATATCAAGTTGAAAGTGCTTCAAGGTAATGGTAAAAGCCTGACGGGTGTGCAGACTCCTAATATAGGTTGTTCAAACTTGTTACTCCACACTTTTTACTCTCAAGTAGACGTCTTTTTAAACGGGAAGTTAGCCGGAACCACCAACGATAATTACGGCTTCAAAGCTTACATACAGACCCATCTCAGTTACTCTTCGGAGGTCAAAAAGAAGCAATTGCACGTTTCGGGATGGGGAAGCTCCGCCGATAGGAACAAACGTGTAGGTGAGAGCGCCAGCGTAGAATTACTGGGAAGAATTCACAACGACATTTGTATGCAGCCTAGGCTGATTTTGAACAATACGGAGATCAAGTTTAGGTTCGTTACTCAGAAACCTAATTTCTATCTGTTTCTGACCACCGCCGGTGCTACGGCCAACATCAACCCCATTGTTACCTTCGAAGACGCGTCGTAGTACGTACGAAAGGTGACTCCTTCTCCGAACATTTTAATTGCTCATGCTAAAGTTTTGAGTAGTGGACCGGCCAAGTATCCTTACAGGAAGACCGAACTTCGAACCCATACCTTGATACAGGGAGTCAAGAGCGGGCAGATCGATAACCCTTTTAATGGAAACGTTCCCTCTAGAGTGATTGTTTGCATGACGCGCCACGCAGCGTACAATGGCATTTACGTGAATGACCCGTTTTACTTTGACAACTTTGACCTCAGTTCTATAACCCTTTCCGTCGATGGTGAGATTTATACCGGCAAGCCGCTAACAATGAACTTTAATAACGATTGTTACGTGAATTCTTACATGTCGATGTTCCAAGGCTTAGGTACAGCCTTTGACAACGTGGAAAACGCTATATCGTACTCCGACTACAAGAGTGGACATTGTTTCTTCTGCTACGACCTAACTGACGACAGAAACGTCAACGATCCTTCTCACGTGTCTTTAGTGAAGAATGGTATAGTGAGAAAAGAACTACATTTGCGAGTATTTTACCCCAAAACGTTACCGTGCTAACCCTGGGAGAACACAAGGCTATTCTCAAGATTGACGAAAGAAGAAACGTGCTGTCAACGGAATGAACACCTCAGAAATCAACGCCATTTTTAGACCTAGGTGCGCCACGTTCCTAGGAACCTTTCCAGCAAATCACGTGCCAAATTTACGTGGTTGGTACGTCGTAAACCTGGACACTTGCGACCAACCCGGAAGCCACTGGGTCGCCTTGGGACCTACAGAATATTTTGATCCCTACGGCTTGCCACCCTTGTCATATTCTATCATAGATTATTTAAATACTAATAGTTCTACTAAATGGTGGCGTAATGTAACTCAGTTTCAAGAATACAACACGAGCGTCTATGGACATTACTGTATTTATTACATATTGATGAGATGTAACGGATATTCACCCGATACTATTGTCAAGGCTCTTAAAGCCGTTAAAACTCCAAATCAGTATATATACAACTTTGTAAAGGACCTGTAATAAAACATTGTGTTAAATGTCAACATGACTTGTGTTTGTTTTTATTTCCGTTTTTAGGACCCAAACATTAGGTCACCCATCCTTCCTTTTTTCTTTCTTTTTTTTTTGTCTGTGCTGCTGGCTATATAAGTGTCGGGATGTTGACGTTGTTCATCTTCAGACCTAGTGTTTTTATGCTTACTAATTTTCTCTCGCAGGTAATCCAAAATGGTTCACAGGTGCGATGAGTGCGATAAGACGTATACAGTTTAGAAAAAATGCAAGCACTGGAACAAAGTATGTTGAACAGGAGAATCCCAAAGTGCACATGTAAAACCAACACAACCCGACGTTTCGAGCTAGCTCCAGCTCATTATCAATGGAAATACAAGATACACTTAAAATTGCATAAAGTTGCAAACAGACAAATGCAGGCAAAACTGCCTAACTCAAACTACAATACGAACAAGTTGAAAATTTAAAATTTTAAAAGGAGAGGAAGAGGAGAGCGAAATATGAGTGTAGTCCGGGTTTAAAATCTATGCCTCAAAAACCTCAAATTGTCTCTCCAAAAGACATTGCAGCCAGACTTCAAACTTCCTGCACACCTCAAAAAGAACACCATATACCAAATTCCTTGTGAAAATAAAACATGTGGCGCCACCTATATTGGACACAGTGAACAAAAGCTAATAGAACGATTAAGATCCCACAAATCGAATTTCAAACTTCTAGATAACAAATAACTCGTTGGTCCGGCATTTTTAAAAAACGGGTCACAAACCTAATATTTCAAACACTAGAATTCTTTTCCAAATTCCACATATTCGCACTAGGCTTAATCTTGAAACTCTCTGCATCGCCTTGCACGATCCACAGGTTCATAATCATCTACTCCCTAATGACAACAAATTCAAAGAATTCTTAGCACTCCTCAAAGAGCACTCTGTTACTAAATTTCGACACCAGGGTACTATAAAAATAACTGTTTGATACCCTCACCACCAGAGAAAACTGATTTAAACCCGGACTACACTCACATTTCGCCACTTCTTCTTGTGCTTTCAGCACAAACAGGTCGCTCTCCTCTTCCTCTCCTTTTAAAATTTTAAATTTTTAACTTGTTCGTATTGTAGTTTGACTTAGGCAGTTTTGCCTGCATTTGTCTGTTTGCAACTTTATGTAATTTTAAGTGTATCTTGTATTTCCCTTGATAATGAGCTGGAGCTAGCTAGAAACGTCGGGTTGTGTTGGTTTTACATGTGTACTTTGGGCTTCTCCTGTTCAACATAAGACGTATACAACAACGAGAGGTCTGTCTAACCATCGTGCACAAGTGCATTCGCCTAAGAATCACGTTTGTGATACTTGCGGAAGTTGCTTTACGTCCAGCATCGCCCTGTGGAGGCATAGATGGCGCCACCTGATCACCTGCGCTACCTGTCGTTTAACCTTTGAAACTGAAGACGATTTTGTACAGCACAATGCTCACCATCATTCTTCCGTTCCACAGGACAGTGTAGGCCCTTTACACGTTCGAGCATCAGCCTTCAGAAACTTTTTCCAGCGATATGTTTATGAAGAGTCTACATCATCGCTGGACATTGAGGCCTATTTTCATTCGTTCCGATTTTACTTGGAGCAGTTGTTTGCCGTATTACAAGGAAGGCATATGCAATTTAAATTCATACTATGTTTGACTCTACTGTTGGAAAAGCCAGGATTGGAATAAGAATTAACGACCATGTCTATCTACCTTTGCAGTACGGCGTTAATTGTTCTGAAACCCGAGGACATACAAACTCAACTCGACTTGGCTATTTCTAAAATACTACACCAACTAGACCTTTTTTATCGACACGGTTCTGGCTGGGTTGTTTCTAAAATTATACGGTGCGACGTTCATGTAGGCAAGTACACACCCCACGCAGTAGGGTGCAGTGTTGTCCTATTGGACGATTACCCGAAGAACAAGAAGGCCGTAATTAACGTAAAGTGTTTCGATAGCAAATGCTTTTTATACAGTGTTTTGGCTGCTCTTCACCCCGCTCCTCATAATCATAGCAGAGTCGAACATTATGCTTGGTACGAAGGTACGCTTAATTTAAATGGAATCAGTTTCCCGACATCAGTGGACCAAATACCGAGGTTTGAAGCTCAAAACAATCTCTCGATTTGCCTGTACGGTTATGAGGACAAAAACATTTTACCCATTCATATCAGCAAACGAACGGATTGTACCGAGGTGAAGCTACTTTTAGTCCAGGGGCAGCAGTATTGTTATGTCAAAGACTTTAATCGTCTGGCACGTTCTGACAATAACAAATACGTATGTCCATATTGTATTTCATCATTCCGTAGCATCTAAAGGTTACACGAACACTTGACTATTTGTAAAACGTACACACCTCAACACACGGTCATGCCTGAAAAAGCTGAAATGTCATTTACGAAATACGACAATCAGTTACGTCATCCGTACGTGATGTATTCAGATTTCGAGGCTGTCTTACCCCCTGTAGACACCTGTCATCCCGATCCTGCGAGTTCTTTTACTCTTAAGACGCAGGCTTACATTCCTTGCGGGTACGCGTACGTCATTATTGGACCTAACGGTGACATTCACTCGAAACGTGTGAACAGGGGTTAAGATTGCATCGAAGACTTTTTCAAGGCTGTTGAGCACGAGTATGATGTCATTTAGTACATTAAATCGCAGATTGTTCCTATGTCATTAACCGATATTGATAACAGACTCTTTAACGAGGCAACTCACTGTTCTATTTGCGACAAACCATTTGTAAACTACCCATTCAACCCTAAAGTTAAGATAAAGTTAAGAACATTTAAGATACGGCCAGGAATGTATGGTTTTGCACCAGATTACTAAATTTAAAAATTACAAAGCATCCAAAACAAAGTTATTAAAATTTTATTTAAAAATAATGAACTTACTACAACTAAAGAAATATATCAACTAAATGGTATATTGGATGTGTTAAAAATCAGGAACTATGTGATCATATTAAAAACTACTATTCCATATTTAACACAATAGACAAAAAGGTTTTATCAAAGTGTTTAAATTACTTACAATTGAAAATACCATTATTCAGGAATACCTATGGGAAACGCAATGGTAATTACACTTTGCCTTCAATTTTTAAAACATTCCAAAAAATCTATTCTTTATTGACAAATATTCAACTTTAATAAAAAACAAAACTAAAAGAATGGATGGCTTCACAGTGAGCTTTCGTTTCTCTTCATGTATTATATTTATACATTTGTTATACTCATGGCTAACAAAAATGTTAATTTTTCCCTTATCCTTAATTAAATGTATTCTAATTGTAACTATTCACTAAAAGAGGCAAAGTTATTTTGATTAATACGATTTTTTTTGTATTTTTCTCTAAGTTTGTTGTTTGCTACTCACACCATGTATTTTTCGTTGATTTGCTTGTGCCACATACACAACTACATACATTGTAGTTCTTCTGATACTACCTTAACACAATGAATAAATAAAAATTATTACATTATTATCATTATTATTATTATTATTATTATCATTATTATGATACACCTGGTATGCGAGGCTAGGTGGCCTTTTGGCCACATCCATGTGGTGCTACAAAATGAAACATTAGTAACCATCGAGGGGATTCTACTAAACCAGCATATTTGTGAAGTGCTAAGGATCATTTTGTGACATTCCGTGGGTTTTTGAAGGGGAACTTTTGAAATATGGAGTGGAAATGCTCGATTTTATTTGAACGCTCACGAGCCTGATTTACAGAAGCGTGAAAGTTTCATTTGAAATTCCACACCATGATTCTATACTACGAAAGCTACGGTATTACAAAAGCCGATAGCAAACATTCGTATTTTCGAATTTACTTAAATAAGCATGGCAAGATGTGGAGAGTGTAAAAATAAATTAAATTTGAATGAAGACGACCTTTTGACCTGGATAAACTGCAAAAGTAAAATACATTATGATAAAAAATGTTCCAGTCTGGCAGTGACAACTATTACGGCCATGGGCAAAAAAAAAATGACTGGAAATGCAAAAAATATAGAGCAACCCAGAACGAAACTTCGAGAAAAAATTTTCAAAAAACATCGAAAAGGACGAAGATGGCAAAGACAGTAAAAATTTTACAAACACACCCCTTTTCAGTTGTTTGATGCAAAATTGAATGATCTTTTAGAGACCATTGAACGAATATTGCAGAAACTGGGAATAATTGAAAACAATTACGAGAAAATTAATAGTGACCATAACAAACCTCAGAAAGCAAATGATAAATGTAATGAACAACTGGAAAAGTTAGAAGAAAAAATAAAACTGGTTGGGAAGTCTTATCACCAATTACTGACCAGTGTCAACTTCATCAGTAAAAAATATGATGAAATGGAAAAAATATGGCTGAAATCAAAAATGATAACAAGAAGCTCAACAAAAGAATTGATGACTTGGAAAAAAATTAGCCAACAACGCAAGTATCAAGTCTAACACATGTGAAACTAAAGAATTGGATAGTATTAAATAGTTAATACGCGACATAAAACAGAATCAAATGGAAAGTGAACAATACAGTAGAAATCGTAATATCAAGATTTTTGGAGGGGAAACAGAGAATAACGAAGACCTAAGAGACACAATCTACAGAATTGCATACGCAATGACGTAGTGACTTCAACGATACATGGATTGACAAAGCACATAGACTCCCAAGCAAAAATAAAAATCAAACGCCATCTATCTTAAACCAATTCAGAATAGAGTGAACCGATATCATTGGTTAGAATGAAAACAAAAAAACATTACAAACGACCACTTTTAAGGAAATGGCAATAATACACGTAATTTTTTTTTAATCAACGAGCACCTCACACTAGCATATAAGACACTGCTATGGAACGCCAAACAAGAACTCAAAGACTCATTTAAATTCATCTGGTTTAAAGATGGGAAAATTAACATCAGAGAACATGAAAAAACGGATAGTGGCCCACATAAAGAGTAAAGAAGAACTAGACAAACTCATTGAAAGACAAAAAGCAAACATCAGTGCATCAATCAAACTGGAACTGTGTCAAATCTAAAAAATAGTGAAAGTGCACCAATTTCCGCGCAAACAAAATGATTAATGAAGACACAGGTATTAATAAAGTTTGTGAAAACTTCATTGAGTTGGCGGACATGTTATCTTGTCACACAAATTCTTCTTTTAAGTGTCTGCATTCTAACATGTGGAGCTGTAAGCTCAACTGGTATGCTTGGTTAGCTGAGTTTGAGACTGCTGGTATAGAACGGCACTTTATTGTTTTTACTGAAATCAATGTGAAAGAGCACGAAGTAGATATTTTTTATACAGAAAATTACACAAGTTATGTGAATTGTAGGTTGTCCCAAAAAGGTGGGAGTGAGTTACTTTTTATCAAAAATAACACTTTTACAAATATAAACTGCTCCAACATAAAAATAAACGAAAATGAAGCTATCTATTGTACGTTTTAAATTGAAAATGAGAATTTTGAAATACTGGCTGTGTATAAAAAAAAACCCTCAGCCAGCAGAGTAAACTTAAAAAAAATACTAATAAACAAATCTAAAAACGATAATATTTTTCTGATTGGCTATTTCAATCTGAATGTTCTTGTAGTACACCAGGACCAGAATGAAAAGCATGACGTCGAATGATTTGAAAACTGTATGGCAAGTATAGGCTACTCTCAAAAGATAAACACACCAACTAGTGAGGACATTAGAAACAATAACGTAATAAAAACTTGTATTGACTTAATTTGTTGTAAATATAAAAACTGGATGTGCAATTTCTTTGTTGTAAAAATTAAACTCGCTGATCACTACTTTAGAGCTTTCAATGCCTATAATCGTTCCTCTGAGAGGAACCATGAAAACCATTCTAACCTAACTTAAAAAAATCTGGATTATTTTCACGAAGGTATCATTAAACAACTGCAAAATAAAATTTGGAACTTTCTGAAAATGTTTGCTGACCCCTGATTTATATTGACAACCAAAAAAGGGATATAAAGACAAGGATGCAAAAGAAGGCCAGACTCAGAACAGATATAAAAAACCATTTAAAGCAGAACGAATGATATTTGAACTTAAAAAAACAATTAATAAAAAAAAATAAACTTTGAAATAAAATTTCAACCCCAATACGACCCTCCGTACGACCTAATAAATAATTATAAAAGGACGAAAAATGAGATCCAAAAGAAAATTACCGATGTCAAACAAATATATTTCCAGGAATTCTTTATTAAGAATAAAACTGATGGAGCAAAAATATGGGGTAAAATAAACTTTCTGTAGAAAATTGGTAAAAATAAGGTAGCCTAGACGTATTTATCAAAACAGCATTACAGGCGGAAAACACAAACATTGTGCAATAATTTTGAAACATTGTGCATCCTTCTTCCATAATGAGGTTCCAAACTTTGAAAAAAAAAACGCTTACAAACAAATTTGAATAAAGCTATAAAACACTTTTTGGTGGCAATTGCAACAAGACAACTAAAGAGCTTATATTGGATCACAAAATGTTAACTTTCCAAAACCTATAGAAATTAACTATTATTAATCAATTTTTTTGACTAAACATTACAAGATAAATTTGCAAGACCATCAGGTATTAATACGGCTTGGCCTAAAATCCCACCCTGGAGAAATTCATATGGGAAAAGAAATATCGCATTTGTCCATCCAACAATTTTAAATGAATTACCATTGAATTTAAGAACAAACCTACGACATCATAATATTAATAAAATAGTAAAGAAGTGGTTAATAAACAACTAAAAATTACCCCTACTTGGACACCTAAACTAGTATGAGTGACATAATACATTGCATTTGTACTAAATATAAAATTTGTAGGCTAATGCAAGTCATTTTAAGCAACTTTTGAATGCAGTTAATATCGTATGAATTGATACTTTCTTTTTCTTTTTGTTTTGATTCTGTTTTCTCTTCAGAGCGCATACAAGCATTGTTTTGCTTAGTGCCTTGGTTGTTTGTAATTTTTGTATACACACTCTGAATAAATTATTATTATTATCATTATTTAACATTCTTATATAAACATTCTTTAACAAATACAATATTATAAATAAAAATCAATTTGGACACAGTAAAGATGCAAGTCCAATTGATACATTAGATAAAATAAACAGCAATGTAACAAGAGTTCTTAATGAGGGTTAAATTTATCGGAGCAGTTCATATTGACTTCAGTAAAGCTTTTGACACACTAGGATTTGACATTCTGCTTGAAATTCTATAAAAGTGGTCTCAGAGTAAAGATGTTAAACATAATAAAAGGTTATTTAACCAATAGGACATGTAGTGTAAAAAATGGAAATAAATTGCACTTGGAAAGACATAAAGTATGGTGTGTCACAGGGCTCCGCACTGGGACCCCTATTTTTTACGGCGTATGCAAATGACTTTCTAAATGTAAAATGGAATTCTGAAATAACACTTTATGCTGACGATATCTTCTTACTCTCAATACACTACAAGAGTAAAAAAATTAATAAACATTTACAAAACGATTTTGATAAACTGAGAATCTACCTTATACAAAATGGCCTTATAAGGAACGATGATAAAATATACTATATACCAATAAGAACATCACATATGAACGACAAAAAAACTAACATCACCATTTGTTAGGATAATAATGTAACATGGACACTTCAGTGTGCAACTGTAAAAGAATTGTACACAAACATTGTAGCAGATATTTGGGACTTGAACTCGATAACAATTGGAAATTCTATGAACATAGAGAAAAATTAAGCTTAAATATAAGAAAAACAATACCAACGCTTTATAAAATTAAAAACAAATTGAATGAAAAAAAATTAAAAAATCATTGTCTTTGAAGCTTTAATTATGTAGCATATAAATTGTGGAATATCAATTTATGGCTCAACAATGAAAACTATAATTTCACAGTTACAAAAAAATTATAAACACAGTAATAAAGGTTCTTTTAAAATAAAACATGAAAATGAAAAAGCAAAGACATAATATAAACGCATAAATCTATTAAATATTGAACAAGCACACAGGTTTGAAATTACAAGAAAAAACTACTTCGAAATTGAAAAAAGGAGTGAAATAACAAGTGCTGTAAGAGGAAATAATAAATCGATAATTGAACCACAATCGAGAAATTCATATAGAAAAAGAGGGACAACGTACATGATACCATTCTACATCCCAAGTAGCATTGATCAGTCAGCCAATGGTTGGCCCAACATTACACGTCTACACTTAAACCTTTGTCTGATGTTTGCATCCAGGTCTATCATTATTTTTGACACATCGGCCAACAGCAGGGCCAACGTATTGGTCCTATATTGGCAATATTTGTGTGCCTATGTTGTGCCAATGTCACACCATGAACTTTTTAAAACGTTGGTCCAATGTTGTCATCCAACGGTTGGCTCATCATTATTTTGTCACATCCGCCAATGGCTGGGCCAACGTATTTATGGGAGGTATTTCTCCAGTACCTTTATTCCTCTCCGTTTCTTCCCTCCCTCACCTTGGTTGTGTGGGTGGTGGGTGCCTTTAATTAATTGTTCAACCTAATTGTGCTGGTTGCGGTGATTGGCAGCACAGCCTAGTGTGTGTTTTGATGTGGTCAATAACAATTACGTCTGTAACAATGTGAGATGTTAGAGGCCTGCTCTTGTGAAAGGCAAACAATTCCTTGTAATTCGATTGGTTCTCCTTTTTGTGTTGAGTGGAGGCGAGCCCCTATATTACGTCACGCTTCGTTTTTTTCCCTTTCCTTGGTTTTAAGGAGGCCAGACGTGTTTTAGAAACCGTCGCCATTTTGTAGGTCTAATTCGGAAATTATGCTCAAGATGGATTAATGCCAAGAGTGGAGTCTACCTATGGTTGAACCGACAACTAATTACAAGTTCGGACGTTACCTTACCTAGTTATGAATTGTGAGCATCAATAGTTTTACCTTGCCTTTAACGGGTTAAGCCAGAAACAGAAAGCGCAGGAAAGATGCGTAGTTGACCGTTGGTTATCCTCCTTGGAATTTGGTAAGAAGCGTGACACAAGATAGGCGGCCGTCAGTGGAATGTGTACACCTTTGGGCATATAA